>ONZA01015958.1:791-12861 GCA_900322205.1 Kewa caespitosa | reverse complement strand
ATTTTGTATAGGAAAAATAACTTTAAATTGTTATTACCCCAAAATTCATGATCTACAAATGAAGAAAAACATATGTGCATGACAAAAAAAAGTAAAAATAAAATGTATGTCTAAAATTAAAGAACATGATATTGAATTTATCATTTTCTCCAATTTTGGGACATAAATAGAAATAAACAGAATTAAAGAAAATAAAAATATGGAAAAATCACAACCCCCCTCCTAAGGAGTGCCTTAAGAGGGGAGGACCCTCGAGAGTCTACCTTTGGTCTGGATGCTCGCCGGAATTCGTTATGCGCAAAATTGTGTATTATTGGATTTTTAGTGTTTATGGCTTTTCGTGGTTTTTTGGCTTGAGAAATTTATATAAAATGTACTAAGGAAAAAGGCTAAAATATATGGAGAATGCTCTCTGGTTGCTGGATGATTTTTGCAGATTTTTAGGTTGTGATTAGATCATTAAACCATAGGTTAATGCATGGGTTTATATAGGAATTGAAAATTTTATTGCAGCTCGGCCCAACGAATATGAGCATATTCGTTGGGCAACCCAGAGAATATGATCATATTCTCTGAGAGCTCAGAGAATATGATCATATTCCCTGGGCATTGAACCATGCACCAGCATTGAAACGGTCAAGGAAAGCTCAACAAACTGCAAAGTGAGCGAAATTCGTTGCAGGACCCAGCGAATATGTTGATATTCGCTGGGAGTCAAACGATTCTGTTTGTAATTGCTGGGTGGGCAGTGATTATGCTTATAATCGTTGGCTCTTGATTTCTCTCATCCGTTACGTTTATGGTTTTCCTTGGCCAGGAATCCTAGGGGAAACATCTAGAAGCTTCAAGGGTGAGGTGAAATGACCATTTTTCCCTTTGACTTCGGTTTACTTTGGATTTTTTGGGTTTTTATTATTTCGCGTATTAGAAATATCCGGGAGCGCTTCCGTAGACTATTTATCGTCATAGGGTCATTTCGAGGGCATTATATTGGTGTCAACAGGTATAGATAATGAACTATTTCCCCACATCTTCCCCATGTTCTTAGATGGACCCGCATCGAGTTGGTTTTATGGACTTGATACTGAACGAGTCAAAACTTGGGAAGAAATGAGCCGAGAGTTCCTAGCCCAATATTCGTACAATACTGAGCTTTCCGTCACAATGAAAGAGCTAGATGCCACTAAGCACCTTGCTTGTGAGGCGTTCATGACCTTCATCAATAGATGGTGAGAGAGGGCTGACCATATGGTAAATAGGTCTTTCGAGAGAGGCCAAGTGCGTACTATAATACACAATTTGCGATCCGAGTTCATAAACTACATAAATTTCCAGCCCATATGTACATTTCTCCAACTTATGAAAGTAGGCCTGGCTATTGAAGACGAGCTTCCCAATACGGAGGCCAAATGGACTAAGGGTAAAAACAACAATAACAATACCAAGCGGAATAATACTGCAAAGGTTAGCGAGGTCAATGCCCTCAATGAGGGCACGCCTCAACGTCGAGAGCGACGAGCTTATGCCCCATTGGGTATGACTGTCACTCAAGCTCTCGAGACATTAGTAAAGAAAAAAAAATTGCAGCCAATTGAGCCCAGTCCCGATGTTCTAGAGGACAAAAGGTTCAAGAGCTACGATATAAAAACGTATTGAAAATACCACCGCGGTAAAGGACACGAGACCGACAAATGTTGGAATTTAAGAAATGTCGTCAAGGACCTCATTGAAAATGGCATATTACCACTGCCAAAGGCCGATCGTGCTCCAAATAACAATAAAAATATCCTCGCATTTCACGAGGAGTCCATCTTTTCCATATCTATTGATGATCTAGGGTACGATCCCACTGTGCTTATTAAACCCGTATCACCGCCCGACCACTTAAGTATTAACAGGATATGGGATAGCGATAAAGTAGATTTGTGGGATGCATCCCTAACATGTAACGAAACCTATGACAATTCCTGGCTGTCCGAACACGAGATATGGGAAGGTGATGTCGATCACCTTACTAGGTCAGGAAGACACTACGGGAGAAAAGATGGTTCACCTCATACCAAAGAAAACTTGACAAATAAGGGAAAAGAAGTAGTGGTACAGGAACCACACGTTAACCCCTTATTAAGTCAATTAAAAATGATGAAGGCCGATGTCACAATCTGGTAACTCTTAGCTTCGTCTTTGGAGCATTGGCAAGCACTCCTTGCCGCACTCAATAAACTAAATGCTTCTCCTAAAATGTCTCCCGAGGAGATCGTGAGCTTTCTTACGTAGAAAAAATCGTCCACCATGATTACATTCTTGGACGAAGACCTACCCAAAGAAGGTCAAAATCATAATAAGACACTCTACCTTACCGTAACGTGTAACCAACACCATGTACCCATGGTACTCGTCGATAACGAGTCCGGTGTGAATGTGTGTCCGCTTAGAATCGCAAAACGTTTAGGTATCCAGTGCGACCTCACACAGGCATCCCAAGGACTACGAGCCTACGATAACTCGAGAAGAAGCGTGCTCGGCACCATCAGCATCAATGTAACTGTTGGTATCATAGAAAAATGGGCAACCTTTTCAGTCATTGACATACCCTCTACTTTTAACCTATTATTAGGATGACCTTGGCTCCATTGCATCAATGTCGTCCCATCCACCCTTCACCATAAAGTCAAAATGGTCGTGGAGGGAAAGGTCCTTATGATTGAGGCCGACCAAATGAAGGTCACCTTATCCAAGATTCCCGTCATAAAAATAGATCATGGCGAAGAAGATGAAGATTTTTGGGGCTTCAACCCCTAAATAACGCCATAGAGGATGAACAAGTTCCATTCCATTTTGATCCTCACTCCAAGCTGAACGTCAACGCCATCCCATGAAAGCAGGGCTACATGACCGGGATGGGTTTACGAAAGAATACCTAGGGCCCGAGCTCATTTCATTGGACACAAACCACAAACCATTCGTTCAGCCTAGGCTATGCTCATTCAATTCAAGAAATAAAAGAATCGATATCGAGAGAGGCAAAAAGAAAGAGGGTCATAAGAGAAGGCATTCCCTCTGATAGCCCTAAACCTACCTATCCCTACACCTTGAACGGACAATTTGTTCGTGCAGGCGACGACTTGCCTTATTATGGATTTCCCAAACCTTATTATCTTAGAGAGAAAAGTAAGTTAATCCCATGATATGAAATTTTTGAGGATTGCAACCTTCTGGACGATAAAATCCCTAAGTCTCAGGAACAACTATCTCTTGATTGGGAACAACCTTTACCTCACAATGCATTCGGGCTCCTGTTTGAGCAAGAGAAGACTCGAGCACGAGAATACGACAACGTGGTACTCGCCATCTAAGATTAAGTATTTGACCCTTCAGAGCTGATCGCACCGGCCACCGGGATACTCGAGGGATGGCGTCGCACCTGCAAGTGGACTACCTCAGACGGGCGCAAGTTTAGTGTCACCATGGAAGAGGGTCCCATGTCTGAGTCTAGTGATTCTGATTCTAATCCTAGTGATTCTTATTCTAATTGTAGAGTAAGATATTCTCCTCCCTAAAGGATTAGGAATTAGACTCCCCCATTGCCTAAGTGTATGATCCTTCAATCGATGTACTCTTGGATGATATCAATAATATGAAACACGATTCTGCTTACTCCTCAAATTGTTTTGTCACTAATGAATCCGCTAGTGATAAGTCACTCATCAGAGCCATGTTCGAACATGAACAAAAAAACTTTGGTAATTGAAGAAATCGAAACAAAAAACTTGGGAACTAACGATAAACTTCAAGAGGTTAAAATTGGTCAAATTGTAAATGAAATATCCAAACTAATGGAGGCAGCCCTTCCCATTGAGGTCAAGATATCTTCCCTTTGGATTGTTTTAGAAATGGAAATTCCTGAGACTAACTTGGTAAGAGAAAGATATGAACATTTAGTCTTGTTAGATGAGAGGCATCTAAACGCCTTATACAATGTTCAAATGTACCAAAGTAGAGTGGCTCGCGCCTTCAATAAAAAGGTGTGACCATGTTTGTTAAAAGAAGGGGACTTAGTTTTGAAAGAAAATCGAGCACCCATACGAGACCCACGTGGTAAGTTTAGTCCTAATTGGTCATGACTGTACATTATTAAGAAGATTCTTTCTGGAGGCGCGGTCCAACTCATGGATCCAGATGGATTAGAGTTTACACAACTAACAAATCTGGACCAATTGAAGAAATTTTACGCATAAGTTCCTAAGTTTTAAAATCATAAACGCCCATGTATTATCTAAGATGATATTAGGCAAACGAAAAAAATGGACAAAGCAAAATATTTTATCCTTCTCAAACTACGTTTGGTTGGATTCCCATTCAGATACGTAGGTAACCCCATGAGGGTCCGGCCTATCAAAAAAAACTAATCATCAAATTGCTTTACATGAACTACGTTTGGCCTGATTCTCATTCGGATACGTAGTTAACCCCACAAGGGCCTGACTTATTCAAAAATAATGAACACTTTTTTTTTCATGAAATATGTACAAAAAATATTGGCAGAATGCACTATGTTCAATGCTATGCCCATAGTGCGAAATTTCAAGTGCCTACTATGCTAAACGCTATGCCCATAGCGTGAAATTTCAAGTACCCACTATACTCTATACTATGCCCATCGTATAAAAATGATTGTCTATGATCATTTATGAGGCTTCAAATTACCCAACATAAGTTGAACCAACTAAAAAGTTATAATTCTGGAAAAGACATCCTCTTTTCGGAAATTATAAAAAGAAATCAGTCCATTAAAACATTAGTAATTGTAAGGCATAAGTGATAAAAATTGTTAAGATTTCAATATTATTTTGAACCTTAATAAATTTATGTTTCGGTAAGAGATATTCTCTTGTTTTCGAAAAGACATAAAAAAAGAAGAAAGAACAACGCATTGAACAAAAAAATGAGAACAATCTGGGCCCAAACCCAACGAGTATGAACATATTCGCTGGGTACCCAATGAATAAAAAAATATTCGTTGGACCTCGAGCAAAATTTGTGAAATTCGTTGGAGACCAGCCTTCATGTTCCAAAACAGAATGCATTCGGATGCATTTTGGTTCCAAAACAGCAAAAAACAGAAAGCAATGCGAAATGAAATTGATGCAAATTGAATGCAACATAAACAAAGATGATAAAAAGATCCTTTTATTTCATTGTTAAGTCCAAAATTACAAGGATTTCAAGTGACGAAACAATTCCTAGAGTTGGAATCAACGAAAAAAAAAAACATCAAGAGAAATCCAAGAACTAGGGTCTCCTACACTTCATTCCTCCTTCTCCTTGGGAGGACGACGATCTTTCAGCGGAGCCGTGCTAGTGCTTGCCTCATATTTGCGACACCATATGAGGTGCGTCTTCTTCCTCTTTGGGAGGCGACTCCTCCATGGAACGAACCTTCGGAGTTGGGGGCTTTGTCTTAGCGTCCTTCTTCGACAGTGGAGGAGGCTTCTTCTTTGGTTGACTTGGAGGTTTTGCTTGCCTCTTGAATTCTTGATTCTCTTTCTCCCTTGACTCCTTGCGCTTGTTAGGATCCTTGGAGATCATCCATGCAAGGTAGTGACCCGTCACATATGGTGACAAGGTCTTACGGGGCGCTACCCGACATGGGCGCTCCTTCCAATAACTCCCCCAAACCTCTAGTTGCCTAACACTCAACTTTATGGTCATTTGGACATCGGTATCTTGCCTAGGGATCCTTTGAGCTAACCTGTATTGACGCATGATCCTAGTGGGGAAAAACGTCAATAGATGGGTAAGACTAACGATGTGGCTATGGGGGATTTTCTCTACACATCCCACCATGGTGGTAAGGTGCCACCATGGGACATGCCAACGAACGGTGGGATTTCCTCCAAAGTAGATGAGTCATTCGCCAAGGGTCTTCTCCTCGTAGAGCCGTTGACGGGATGTGAAATTCTTAGGTGAATAGGCGAGAAGGGCATTTGGCTTCTTTACCAAGCGTAGGTGTTCCAAAAGCCAAATCTACAAAAACAATAGAAAAGGATCCATATTCATGCAAAAAAAAATTATATTTAATAAAACATGTACATAAAAAAGAGGAGGCATGAGACTCACTTGGAGAAGCAAATGACTTCCCAAATTTCACCATCCTCATCATGGACCAAACTATCCAAGCAAGCAAGTGTCTCTCCTACCACGAGAGCCATGGGACGACAACCTTCCTCCATCATTTTGGCGATGTGCAAAAGAGATGCCCAAGCCATTTTACCGTTTCCCATGAAAAGGAAACGGTAAAGAAGGCAAAGTACGAATTCACAACGTCGGAAAGACCTCGTTTTCCTATCATCTTCCGAGGGAGGAGGGGAGAAGTGTTTGATCACCTTTAGCAAATTAACCTTATTCCCATCAAGAACGTCCCTAGCCTTTTCATGCTCAAGGCCAATGTTGTCCTCATACAAGGACTTTAAGTTATACCCCAACATGGGAAATTGCATGTTGATGTTAGGAGGAATGCCCACGATCGCCGAGAATTCCTCTACTAAGGGACATAGCTCTTTAGTCCCTCCTAAGCGGAAAACATGAAGGTCGGCTAGCCAAAACTTGATTGAAGCTCTCAAAAGAACCCAAACTAGCTTGACTTGCTTCAGGGTGAAGAAGATGGTGAGGTTAAAAATGCTTAAACGTTGCCTCTCCTCTTGGGACATGGAGTTCATTCAAGAGTCAAATAATTTCTCGAAGTAGTTGACCATGGATTCAGGAAGTGTTTTGAGCTTAAAAGAGATGAGAAGTGTATGAGCTTAAGAGGATGCATATTCTGGATGCAGTACACTCCATGCATGACGACATTTTATAGAAAAGCATGCAAAAATGCTCGTAAAAGGAAAATGAAGCATCAGGCATGGGCAACACCCAGCGAATATGCCTATATGTGATGGGGACACAGGATTATCCCCGTAGCCAATACATCCATATTCGCTAGCTTCTAGGCAAATTTTAGCCAAATTCACCAGCCGCCAAACAACGTATTAAGTGTTCAGTGACTCAACTAGAGTTAATTCGGGATTAGGATTAATAATCCTTTTTTTTTTTTTTGCTTTTAATCTCATTTGCTTCCCCTTGTAAATGTCTTTTTATTTTATTCCTTTGATTCTTTGTTTTGATTTAATACAATTTTATTCATTTTTAAACTTTTATTACTTGTATATATGTACACAAATACTTATTATAAGTTTCGACATAACTTTTTTTTATTCCATCATTTATTCATTTCTATTCTTTCATATATGTGTATACATAAACACTTGTAGCAATTTTGAAGTACGACTTTCATTACCAATAGCATTTTCATTACGAAGCAAAAATAAAGGACCCTCGCAGAGTCAATGTCTACAAGGACCGGACTAATCCCCGTTCCCACCTACACTACGAGGAGGTGCTGAACTGACACGCCTTTTACGAGAAGGCTCCGCGCCCTGCTGGTCTTGTGGCATCTCCAGTATCTCAGCCAACTCTACTAATAGTCAACTGCTAGGAAGGAAAAACGAGTCAATGCCGGGTTTGCCAATAGACTCGAGATCCGTCGACCGCTCCCGTACCTGGGATGAGGGCGAGAATCACCCACACGACCCTTAGCCATATGCACCGAACGGCTTGAAGCCTGAGCTCGAGAGGCATGAGCACCTCTCTGCTGTGAATGGCCCACAAGAGGCCTTGGCGCCCTCGTCGTCTGCATCTGCTGAGGTCAGATGATCCCCTACAAGGGTAAATCGGTAAATTAACGACGGAAAAATAAAATGTTGACAAAGAAAGAAAAAGCATACAAATGCACCTCTCTCGCCTGTGTACGAGAGGAGCAGCCCAAGCTGAATATCACATGTGCTTCTTCATAGCGGAGACGACCTTTAGAGTTGCCTTGGTCTCATCTAAGTTCATATGTAAACTTGAAAGAAAATGTAAACGTCAACAAAACAATGCATTAACTAAGGTCGTGAAAAGAAAATAAAAGCAATAGAAAGTGACATGCATACCCCGCGGCTCCCTTCTGGCTGCGGGAGATACTTGCACTCATCATCCTGCACTCCGGGACCTCAAGCGTGACCCGAGTCCTAGACTCGTCCATGTGGCTGATCGACAAGGTCGGCACCAGGATGCGCACACCGCCTTGTAAACAAAATAAACCTCCATCAGAGTTCGTGAAAATGAAATCAGAATCAGAAAGGCTGAGCGAAAGCTTACCTCAGCAAAAAGAAGAGTGGCTGGCATCAAGCGATCCCTACAGAATGTCTGTAAAAAAGAGCTTGGTCATCGTCACCTAGCTGCTGAATAAAATGGGAGAACGAAGCGCCCCTCAAAGCTGCTTTGAACTCCTCCTCATCAAGGCAGTCAGCCCGGAACATGGAGTCGGGAGGGTCCAGTGGCACCTCAAACCTCCCAACGGCGTGCTTGGTCACCCGCTCACCGAGAAACCACGCGTGACTGAAAAGACCCTCGAATAGGATCCATTTCCTGTCGTACTCCGTGACAGAATGGTGTACCCCGACCGAAACTCCACTCACATTCCCCCACGGGGTGTAGGATACCTAAAAAAAAGACAAAAAGGAAAAAGTGTTAGATAAACATAAGTGCATGATACACGAAACAAAATAAATACATGCATCCCATGTATACCTGAAGTGCAACGAACTCATTCAGCACGGGCCACTACTTCGGGAGAGGAAGCTCTCCAACAGGATTACTGTAGGTTGATGACCAGCGAGCTAGAATCGAGAAAGCCCGAGGCTCGTCACACTGTGGCCTACAAACAGGAAAATGCTCGTAGAACCATATCCACGAAAGAAAGAGATAGCAATTAAAAGAAAAAGCAAATGTAAGGCAACAAGAGGCTTTAAAGTGGCATTACCTCAATCTCCTTCTAGAAGCCACCAAGGAGAATATCTTTATTCTTCACTTGACGACACCCCTGCCTCAAGTACTTCACTAGGGTCGCGTAGCCGCAAACTCCCCAATTGTAGTCACAGATCCTCTCGATTGCCTCGAGAGCCGAAAGATAGAAGAAGTAGAAACGGCTACCCTAGTCGCAAACAAGGTACAAGCCAAAAGATAGGCGACGAAGAGTCGTACCACCTGATCCAAAGTCAACTCCGCTAGATGGTCTGTGAGAGAAATCTTGCAGATGGAGTAGTGTACAACCCCTTCACCAGGAGTAGAGAGCCTTATGAAGTCGAGACCAAACAAGGCTGTGAGCCTCTCATGCTCACAATAGAAAGAACCATCAAAAGGAACGGGCTTGCCAACGAAACCAGCGCCGCTGATAAACCCGAACTCGAACGGTGTGATCGTCATCTCGCCCATAGGGAGGTGGAACGTGTTCGTCGTGTCCATAAGTGCTCCGTAAGAGCTCGCACGATCGACAAGTTCACATACTCGCATCCGAGGAGTGAACTATACAAAGGGCCAAACCAGATCTCCTCAAAAGGAATGGCAAAGCCATTACTAAGTAACCTAGTCAACGAGCGATACAGGATGATAACCTCGCCGAGACCACCGTAAACCCTAAGGTTCGCCGTCTTCTCCTACGAGAAGATTACGAACACAATATAATCACCAAAAGAGCTCAAAAAAAAAGAAGGCAAATACAATCATGGGCAAAACACAAGTGATATGACGAGCAATTCTGCATTTTACTGAGTAAAACTTTCATAATACGAAATTATGTTCTGAAGCCTTGACATATCGAACTAAATGATTTGTTTTAATGTTTTCTAGAAACATGAACACTAGACGAGTCATAACAAGTGCATTTTCTATCAAGAAATCGACGAAAACTCTTTTGGCCATTTTTTCGAACACTTGGCGTGTGTGACTCATAACAATATGTATTTGCGAAACTCAAACATAGGCATGCCCTACCATCAGCAAACCATATACATACATCACATATATATCCCAAACAACCTCCCAAACACATCACATATCAGCATACCAACCAAAATTTATCCCAAGTTCATCAATTTCACAAGTATAAAGGGTGAAGTTTTGAAACTTACCGCCACATGCCTTACACGGTAGGATAGGTGATCGTCAGCGTCATAGAGGAGAACCAAGGGGCTCCAAGGACATTTCAAGTTCCATTCATGTTGGGCAAACCAATCCCCCACTCGTAGCTCTTCCCCGGCCTTCTTTCATGAATACTTCAGGACATTCGCGGGACGACCCCAAAATATGTAGTGAATCGGCTCCACCCAAGCCTCCTTCTCCTTATCCCCATCATTAGGGACGTCAAGTACCATCACCGTGACAAAGGTCATGAAGAAATTGAATAACATCTTCATTTCAGTTCCTAACAATCACTTACTTAGAATGGCCAAATTTCATGAAAATATAGGATTTTGTGATGAGATTAGGCTAACGATTGAAGAAAACAAGCATTAGTCTAATGGGTGATGAGATTTGAGTCAGAAAGGTGAGTAGAATGAAGAGAAATCAAAGGAAAACCAACCAAAGGCAGCGTCAAACTGAAGCTTGGGGGTATTATGTCTCACGAATTAAGTCGACCCCTAGCGAATATCAGTATATTCGCTGGGACTCCAGCGAATTTTGTCATATTCCATGGGTCCAACCAAGCTCCATTCAAAATTTTCGTGTTGCCGCCTTTGCATTTGTCTGTGTCTCTGTGTGTGTATATATATATATATTTCAAAATGATTGACCGTTTTGATATATACGCTGGTAAATCGAGCGCGGCACTGTTCAAACTCATACAGTCCGGATTACAAAAAACCTGACCCAGACGGTCTATTCAATTTGTAAAAATTCCTTTTATGGCTCAATCAGTCACTAAAAAAAAAACATTTTTGAGCTAAACGGTCAATAGAATATCTAAAAGAAAATTTTCTGACTCGGGTAGTCAATAAAACCCATATTCATATTCTTTCTGACTCGGGTAGTCAATAAAAACACATATTTTTCTGACCCGAATTGTCAATAAAAACCCATATTTACATTGCTCTGACTCGGGTAGTCAATAAAGCCCCTATACTTTTACAAAAAGCTTCCAAACTCAGGATGTCGATAAGCTCCTACAAAAATCAATTCCGACCTTAGGATGTTGATAAACTCCTCGTAAAATTATTTCTGACCCATGATGTCATTAAGTTCCTACAAATATGTTTTCTTACCCCAGGATGTCGACAAACTCCTCCTAATATTATATCCGACCTCAGGATGTCGATAAACTTCTCCTAAAATTATATCCTTGACCCAGGACGTCATTAAAATTCGAAACGCTCCAATTGTTGACCCCAAGTGTACAAGACTATCCTTCATGAAAGATAAGGGCCTATGCCCTAAAATCATACAGCTTCAGCTACCCATTTGATAAGTTAGTGCATTGAACACCTATGAGAAATGAATACTTTGACCTTCGCCACCATGTGCCTCGGTCAAAGTAGGGGCTTCTGTTGACACCAAAATATTGTCGCCCCTATGATCCGATGACGATAACTAGCATATGGATCCTTTCTTAGACATTTTAGCACGTGAATCGATAAAAAAAAAAAACCAAAGTCAAACGAAGTCCAAAGGCAAAATTATCATTTCACATCACCCTAGAGGCTTCAAGATCCTTCTTCTAACCTTGGGCGTCAAGGAAAGCCAAGGCTTAACGCACGAGAAAGTTCAAACGTCAGCGAACATGCCTATATTCGTTGTATCCACAGCGATTATGGGCAATATCGCCTTGCACCCAACGAATATAGCCATATTCGCTTGGTTGTAGAGCAAATTTTCCCTATATTCGCTGTGTGTTGATCTTTCTCGATTGTTTCTTCCAGGTATTCAGTTCAATTTCCATCGAATATCCCCATATTCGCTAGATGCCAAACGATTTTCCCCTTCACGTCTCTATGGTCCAGCGAATTTTATCATATTGGCTAGCCCATAGTGCATTAAATTCGCACACTACAAGCCACCCCTATATAAACCCCATGCAAAATGACTTACAAGACGGCATATATACTTCCAGAATACACAACCAATAGCTAAACTACTCTCTCTCCCACATATA
>ONZA01015955.1:3090-18577 GCA_900322205.1 Kewa caespitosa | reverse complement strand
GGGTTTTTTTTTTTTTTTTTTTTTTTTTTTTTTTTTTTTGGTGTAAAGGGAGCTACTAAGATTTTGATAAGAATCGAGACTCCAACCTCTAAGTTAGGAGATGTACTCCCTACCACTTGAGTATCAGTCTTTTCTCGGAACAGATCAAGGGATGGGTATCAGAAGACAGAAGTTAAACTCTTTGAAGTAATAATGTGTGCTTTAACCTAGATTACCTACTCAGTACTCAGTGGATCACCAACTTTCTTTTTGTGCATGAATAGTTCTATTATGAGTTTACTTAAAGGGATAAAAACAGAAATGTGATGGCCTAGCTTGAAACAGGGCAAATTAGTACTACTAGATACTGTATTAGAAACTAGAAAATGTCATACTGTCTAGTCTGTCTTGACACGTAACTTACATGCATGACTGACTGATGATCACAGACAAAGACTTGGGCTCATTAAGTGGCCCAAACATTCATGATAAGATGCTGAAATTGAAGTTTATTCATGGCCGTTAGTTACTAGATCCAAAGCCACTTGACATGATACGTGTGAACCCATGCACAAGAGAAGAAGTGGAATTGTAAGGATCTTGTTATGCTTATTTTCTTTTATCCCTTGATCACTACTTTAATCTCAAATATGAAATAAAGATGGCAATCCTAGTAGTTCAGAAACAGTGACTTGATCAGCTTTGGGCAGTCAGATCAGTGAAACCCTGTGAATCAATCTCTCAGATTAAGTTACAACCTTTCATTAATTTTTGCAATGGTTGGTCGGATGATTTTTTATTAAAAAAATAAAAACGTATACACCTAGTGTACGTAAGAGTTTATATTTTCCCTTTACCTTGGGCGGAGAGGGGATTGGCCTTCATGGGTAAGTGCCAACTGGGCATAGTTGGCGACCTGGACGGAGATGGCGGAGCTGCTTCCGCCAACAAAGCGGCTGACTAGCTCCGCCGCGTTTGTCTTTGGTGACGGTGTCCGGCTTCCGGCAGCTACCAGCTCCTCCGGTGGGGACACCACTGAGCTGCTAAACACTCCCAACATTTTCTCTGTAATAAAGGGAAAGCCTAAAAAACAAAGTTGAAATATAAAACCAAACACAAAGCTTGGATATGGAAATAGCTATGATTTTATTTGATTATGGTTCTTGCCATTTATACACGAACATGGAGGGGTATTATCGTCATTTTGACATATGGCATTGGCAACTAAAAGGTGTAGCGTTGATAATTGGTTGTGTGTCATTTCACGTTTCCTTTCTCCTTTTGATTTTCTTTTTTTTTTTTTCGTGTAATGAAAGAAAATTTAAAAAATAAGTCCAACAATTTGTACTAAATAGAAAATGACAATGAGGACCTGTTGTGGGGCCTAGAGCAGGGGTGATGACACCCATGTATTCCAACCAGTGTTGTATGGGCCCACGGTTTTTGCTTGGATAAGAATTTCCGGAAAATTTATATGAGTACCTCAAATGATATTCATGGCCAAAAGTTCTCGATATATATTTTCTTTTTCTTTTTTTTTTCTGAGAAATATTATTGCTGAGCTAGAAATACCTCTGATGATACTTGTATCATCATTTGTTAAGTTTGTTGAGTTTTCATTTAAGAAACACAAAAAGTTGTTGGACAGAGTATAACATATTCTAGCTTTGATAAAAATTTGTGAATATTCGTTTTCTTGATTGATTAATTATATGGAGAAAAATTGTAACAAAAAATTTCCCAAATTGATTTTCAAGTGTGACAGAGAATTCACAAATTAAAGTGGTTTTAAAAAGCACAAACATCAAATGATCGTATCTGTCATGATCCAAGATACATAGCCCATTTTAATTAGTACTTGGAGGGAAAAAAAAAAAAAACAAACAGAAAAGAAAAAGGAAGACGCACTGAAAAGAGAAGAGTAGCCAGAGAACGTAATGTTGTAATGACAAAGTGACATGCAAATGCAAAGTTACGTTTAGAGATCGTGTAAGAAAAATGAAAAAAGAGAGTGTAATTAATACTCCTAGTTAGAGCTTCACTAAAACGCTGGTCGCTCATTGCTATATATACAACCCCTACGCCTCATCCTCAACTGAAGGCCAACTTTTTCTTAGTTATGACTTACGTTACTATCGACTCTTTTGTTTGTAGTAACTAGTTAAGTCTTGTATTTTGTTTGCTTTCTTGATCAATTTGAGTTCATTCCAGATTGATTTGTTCTTCTTTATGAAGTTCTTCGTGCTTGTGAAGTGAGGGTGATAGTGGCTTAGTTTCTACTGACTAGGTCAGTTTGATAGTACGTCTTCATTTACTGATGAGTAGGTCAGTTTGAATAACATGTACAAACTTCAATCAGTAGATGGATATGTAGTCTTTCTTTTTGACCTGATGACCCATGTAGTATAATTAATTTAATACAATCAACAAGTGAGCAAATTCATTTGTTTGCGCTTAATAAGTCGAACAATAGAGAATTAGGTGTTGGCACAGTGGTACCCTCACCACACCTCCACCCGGAAAATCCGGGTTCGATTCTCACTCCCAGCAATAGGGGCTCCTTATCCAAAAAAAAATAAGAAGTCGACAATAGTGATACTATCTAACACTTGGGTTAATGGTACATCTCATTTGATTATGTACTACCTTAAGTAGTCTGAGAAGTTCCTCGTACTTTAACATTTCAGAGAGTTCACAAAAATACTGTTCACTTTATTATTCCGACAAAAGAAAAGAATAAAAGCACAAACAATCGTGTTCAATTTTCTACTATTTCTTTTTTCTTTGTGTACGTGTTCGCATAGATTCTTGGTATGGTAAACTTATTTTCATTCCAGAGGTATTAGATAGGAAAACAAAAATTGTAAAAGAGAGTTAATTTTGGGGTGGTTTATAAAAATGACTCGCTCTTTCGGAGTTGAGTTTTGATACTGTGGATGTGGGAAAGAGAAGACAAAGAGAATTTGGAGAAATCTTATTTATTTGATGTTAGTTACGTGAGAGCAGAGCATTATAGCTTCAATTTAATTATGTCATCTAATGCCACGTAAGACTGTGACAAGATTCACTGATGTTTTTGGGAAGAAAGTGGTTGAGGTGGAGGAGATACGACAAATATAGGCCACGGAATCACAGCCCACAGTTTTTGGAAGATTTTTCCCCATCAAGCATTAAAAAAAAATGTACTCTACTCAAAGTCTCAAACATTATAGATTATTTATTAGTAATGTTTTGGGCATAAATTGACATAAACCAAAGCCGTTTCGCTCAGTCGGACTTGGAGCGGCAATCCCATGGATTAGATCGGTCATTTTGACATTAGTCATTTTAGGTTTCGGTCCATTCAACAAGTATACAGATTGAATAGGGTACCGGAATCAAACGAATTTCATCAGGTTATTGATCCGCTTGGATTGAGTTGAATTGAATCGTACTTTACTTTCGTAATTGATTATAATAAATACTATATTATATGAAGTAGTTGGTATTATTAGTTCAACATTTTAATCCTTTAATTGAAATCGATGGTTTGTCAATGGATAAATTGTTAACTAGGATCACTTCACCTTTTTATGAGTCGGCACGGCGTGAAAATGATTAATCTTGTTTAAAAACTTTGGAGTACGTTGTAGTTTAACTCCGAAAAAAAATGTATGAAGATGTTATAGTGCATCTTCGCCTTCTTCAAGATCCATCTCATCTCATACAGCCAAGGCCTTATAACCCTTTAAGTATTAGAGGGTCCATTCTCCTTACCCAAAAACACCCGAAACACTTCAGATTGTCGTGTTTTTTTGGGTTTAGTTTATTTCATTTTTGTGGCAGGATATCACATTTAGATTTAGGCTCCGTTTGATTGGACGGAAAATTATTTTCCCCCGTATCACTTAGTTAGATGGAACAAAATTAGATGGATAAAGGAATATCATTTCTTCCCACCTCCCTCATTCTAAGAATGATTGAAGATTTTTAATTTTGGAAGGAAGGAAGTTCTCTCCTCCCCCCTTAGTTTTATATCAACCCATTCACAATCAAAAAGGCATAACTTTGGAAAAATAGTTTTCCTCCCAATCTAATGCAAACTTGAAGAAAAAAAAATAACACACTAAGGGGAAAATGATTTTACCCCTACCAAACAGATCCTTAGTCTTATTACATGCGGGTATGTACTATCATCCTGTTTAAGATCTAACTTTACTTATTGGCATATTTCTTACTAGAATGACGATTGTGACTTCTGTATCTTGATCTTTCTCAGAGGACAACATCTTCTTCTTGATCAATACTTTTCTCTACTAAAACATGATCATTATTGATGTTTTGTTTTTTTGTTCTAAATAATGGAGTCACCTATTAGATAACTCATTGAAAAGGAAAGGGAAAACGTAAAGAAAACACAACAAATTGATTTGTCCCATATACAAAACCTTGGATGCATCGTGCTTCATGCAAGATATTTTTGTTAAATTTGGGTTACATGGCAGCTGATGCGAAGTGGTACAGCTCTCATTATGCTGTCTTGATTTTACTTAAAGCCTCCAAATTATTATTACTAATTAACATTTATCCTGAAGAATTTGAATATGATACCTATATTCCACAACATTGATACTAATTTTAAAAGCAACATAAACACCTTATAAGGTCTTAGTCAACTTCATATGCCACTTTTCCTTCTATATTTGAATATGTGCAATAATTTAGAATCACATAAATATAATGCTAATCCTAGTCACACCCAGCGCACTAATGAAGAATCACTTTCAATTAATTGGCGGAATCTACTTGATACCTTGCTCAGAGTGTTTGTCAACAGTGGTTTTGAAAACAACGTTCTAATTGAAATCTTAAATCATAGTATTGTTATTTAATACTACCTCCATTTCATGATAGTTGTCGTTTTCGTATTACGTGCTCTAACTTTGACTAAGAATTTTTTATAATATAAATTAGCAAAAATTATAAAAAATTGATATCATAAAAGAGCATGAAAAGATGAATATAGCGATACTAGTTTCATGTTATGAATTAATACAGTCTTTTTCACAAATCATAAGTCAAACTTCATCTCGCAAAACGAAAACGACAATTATTATGAAACGGAGGGAGTACTAGTATTGGATTTGTTTAACCCCTTTGACTTTTTAAGCGAGTTAAAGTAAACTTGTGTGTCAAATTTTAAAATTAATTGACACTAATTGGAGTAATTTATTTAGTTAATGCACTCAGACCAAAATTGTGATAAAATAGAATTTCTGGATTGTCATACGAGCGAGAGCTTCAACATGAATTTACATTTTATAGGATCCATGCATACTTTGATACAATGATAATTTTTCTTTATCAATTTGGATCCATCAAGTGACTTAACTACTCTAGTAGTTGGGTATTGAGTTTGGGCTGCTAAATGTGTCCTTTCTCTCTTTCTTTCTTTCTTTCTTTCTTTCTTTCTATCTTTTTTTTTTTTTAACTTAACTGAATTAGCTTATTATTAATATTATTGATTATCCATAACTCATCGAAATTCATTTGCTAATTGAATTAAATGAAAAATTGTCAATATCTTTTTAATAATACATGAAACATAGTAGTAAACACATTTGAAGTGAATCACTCTAAATTTTAAATCGAAATTGAAATAAGCTAAATTAAACAGAACTAATTAACTGAAAAATGACATGACTTTAGTGTAGTGAAGTGAAGTTAGATTCTGATATCCATGTTTTTTACAAGAATACTTCATGATATTTTAAGGATTCGAATAATTGTCTTATCGTTGCATTTATTTTAGTCATCGCTTTAGTTGATTTTCAAGTAAATTGGTAATTTTAGAAGTTAGTATTGATTTGGAAAAAATTTATTGGAGGAATTGGAATCCACTAAAATCATTAGTACTTTTGCAATTGCTAACCATGAATATGATCGAGACTTGTGTAGAAGGATCCCTTATCCTGGGCCTGTGGATAGGAGGGAGATGGAAGTTAAAAACGTGATAGTTTTACAGCAATACAGGCCACAAGCTCCATGAAGGATGGCCCTAATAATTCCCTCACAGAACATAATCTTTCTTAACAACTACTAGTCAGTAGTAGGACATTCACACGAATAATAGATAGACATTACTTATAAATCAAAGTCATTATGAAACATTCTTGGCCCTTCCATCTATTGACAATGATTTTTTTTTTTTTAAAAAGAATACTATGTTACATAATACTTCAGAACCGTTTTATCTTGGTGTAATTATACAATTAAGCCACTTTTTAAAAAGAAAAATTGTATATTAATTGTTTATATTCGTCAAATATCATTTATTTTTTTTCGGGTGTTGTGTGATAAATTTATATTACAATCAGGTGAAAACTGGCGCAACCTTAATGTTAGTTACTTATATCTTTATCATTTTTCTGATATTGTTTATGCATCATCAACTGTTAAAAACTTGGGGCTAATTATTAAGCATTGTACAAAAATTTGCAATGCACAAGTGCAAACAATTCTTAGGCTGTGTTCAGTTCATTTGTAAAAACTGTGTTCAGTTCATTTATAGTGTATACAGTTCAATTCAGTTAAATTCAGTGTTTCATAATTTTGTTCATTGTTTAGCAATTTAGCTACTATCATTTCAGTTCAGTTCAGTTAATTTAGTTCAGATCAGTTTAGTTTTTTTTAAATCGTTACAGACGAACTGAACACACCCTTACACATTTTGGTAGTTGAATGACTATTAGCAAGAAATACGTCCAAAATATTTTCCTCTTAACCCAGAACTTGACTTTTCCGTTTTCCGTTAATACCACCTCCTTATTCCATTGCACGCTTCTACGTACATCTATCATTCATTAGTGCCACAAAATGATACGAACTCTGATTAGATAACTAGAAACGGGTTTATAGTGCTTTATATGGCCATATATATATATATATATACACCTCAAATAAGCAAATAGTCACAATTGGTTTTCAATTTATGTTTGGTACTACAATGAGATTATCCACAGCGGAGACTTTACTTATTTGAGCATCCACAATAGATACTCCACTTAATTTCCTGATTAACCTTGCAACAATCGCATAATAGTATTATCACCATGCCACCAAATTAAAGTTGTTTGCTTCAACCTTTAGGAACCTGAAGTGTTTTCTCGAATTTGCAGTCTTAGAACTAACTTGCAAATACTTTTATCTTTTTCGATATAATTACTATCACACGCATAGAGGTGTATGTAAACGTGAAGCTAACCAAAACACACACTATGCAGTCTATGCTGAGGAGTTTGTTGTGGAAGATGAACTCGGACTTGGAGGGAGTACTTGTTGACGACACAAAACATGAACCATGAGAACTCCGAGAACAGCACCAGCAATCGGGGCAAGAATATATATCCATATATGGCGAAATTTCTTCGCAAGTAAGGCCGGTCCTAATGATCTTACCGGATTCATCGATCCTCCAGAAATTGGCCTGTCATTATCGTAAAATTTGCAGTCAAGATTTGTCTAAATCTGATGATTATAAAAACAAATGTTATTGACGTTAAACAAAGTAATGTGTCCGGACACTGATTGCATAATGTTTGATATTGTGTGATGGATTGTAAGTTATAACCAATATCAAAAGCCTAATGTTATTGATATTGAAGTATAGTGATGATAGACTTTTAATGTCATTTACATAGGTCATTGACATCACTACATAGAAGGTTGAAGAGTACTATTTGGACATCAACACTAGGGTATTTTCATATATTAGGCTTTTGGCATTACTAGTTGGATTAATGTATTTGATGTCAATTACAAGATTTTAGGTCACTCAACAAGTTTATTTTATTTAATTTTATTAACTTTCTACCCACCACATGAATTTTTTTTCTCAAGGAAAACATGAATCATAGCAAATGTAAAAGTAAAATACCCGGTAATTAACACAGCTAGTGCAATAGCTATGCCCATCACAAACCCTGCTTGTAAACCTACCTGCAAACCAAGGGCCAAACCATTCACATATCATTACACATATTTTTTTTTTTTTTTCATGTAATCAATTTTCAAATTTGTCCATTCCTGTTTAGACTTTTAAAATTGAGCAATTTTCGCACTTACAGATTTTGCATCTCTTGCAAGTGAAGCGGCAAGAAACGTGACGATAAAGCTTGCTATAAATTCAGCCCAAAAGGCAGAAGAAGCGCCATCTTTGACAGGGTTGGTCATCATGAGCTCTGGTTTGATCCCATATACAAGCTCCCCAAAATAAGTTGCTATTATGGAGCCTAGTAGTTGCGCAACCACGTAAAAAGGTACCTTTCATCACACAACAAAGCTGCATCGTTAGTACTCCTTCCGTCGACAATCTGATGTAGAGTAGTGGCATATGTAATAGAGTCGTATTTAGTTATACAACGTTGTTACTGACAGTCGTAGCTGATTTGATTGTCGGAAAAGAAGCTGATTTGATTGTCGGAACAGAAAAAGAATTACCTTGGACCACGGAAAGTGACCAAAGACAGCAAATGCAATTGTGACAGCAGGATTAACATGAGCACCGGATATGGCTCCAAGAGAGAACACAACCACAACAATGGCTGCTCCAGCTGTGGTTGCATACTCCATAAGACCGATTTCGCCTTCTAGTAGTCTCATGCTCCCTAGTATCCCACATATGCTGAATATTAATATGAATGTCGCCAGAAACTCGGCTAATGTCTGCACACACACACAAGAAAACTAAGAACATATTTTGAAACTACACATCAATTGAATATATCCACATTGCTGAATATTCATATGAATCGCATAAATGACAGAAACGAAAAAGACCGACAGACATACAATGCGGGCAAGGTTAAGATTCCATCCACTAGGGACCAAGTCCGAAGTGAACTTCCGTATCCCCTCTGGAGCCATTGTTGGTTGATGGTTTAGTGACTGGCCGCTTGTCGATTCTCCATTTTGTGATTCTCTATTTGGTCTTGTGGATTCTAACATCACGCGTTAAAATGGCTCAGAAGAGTATAATTATTGGTGTTCAGCGCTCTAGGTGAAGAAGATCAGTAAATATGGAATAGCTTGAAGCTATAAAGAAGATTATAGAATGGTGTTAGCAGAAAGGTGCAAAGAACGTCCAGAATACTTGCTACAAATTCTTTGGAAGATCATATTATATAGAGATGTAATATACAGGTATGTGTTTGATATTGTATAGGTTTATCTGACACTCTTTTCCCATTCTTTTTTTCAGTTATAACTTGTCAATTTTATAAAAAATTTGGTTGCTTTGTGGGTGTCACACACATTTTGCTCCCCTTAGAGTAATCCCACTTCAAGGAAATTCTGGTAGGTGATGGACCGATGGTGGTATATTTAACAAGAAATTTGCCTATAAGGGCATTAGCAAGATAACAGTAAATGCTTTCTAAGTGCATGCAACGTGAACGCAATGTAAGTCCTCATAGAAAACACAGCCAAATGGGGGGAATAGAAAGGACATAGTAGAGACCTTTTTTGATTAGTATTTTAGAATTATGTACGAGACAGTTTTACACAAGATTGTTACAAGACATAAAGACTGACTGCATATGGTCCCTTTTTTATATATATTTTTATTTATTCTCATTTTGTTACCAACTAGCGGCTTGGTCTAATTCTTGCCACTTGGAACTCCCGTTATGTACCACTAAATGTGATTTCTTAGGGTCTCCCTTTGAAGAAGAAACATATTTCAGTGAATCAAGTTCCAATTTGTCAAAAACACACACAACACACGCATATTTACATACTATATAAAACAGCATATTTGAGTAATAAATTGGTCATATGATAAACTGACTAACTAGTAATTGCAGTTTTCAATACCATCAGGTGTTCTAGTCAAGTGGTTCTGACCTCACTTCTGACTAAGTAACATTGTCACAAAATCGAGTCCCAATTTTAGACTTCAATGCTACGTTGAAGGGGTATTTCTGTTGGTTGTGCAGTCAGTCATTGCTTGTGTAATTGTGTTGGTTGTGCAGCTATATTACATTTATTGTTTAACACGAGAGCCCGAACATGGTAACCAGGAGGGGCTTTAGTCGCTAGTCACCAAGACCTTCCGCGCAATTAACAACGTA
Organism: Kewa caespitosa; assembly: GCA_900322205.1. Classification (NCBI taxonomy): domain Eukaryota; kingdom Viridiplantae; phylum Streptophyta; class Magnoliopsida; order Caryophyllales; family Kewaceae; genus Kewa; species Kewa caespitosa. The sequence continues at coordinate 8,489 of ONZA01015955.1, read as the reverse complement.
ACAGCATAAGCTCGTGTCAGATTAATTAGTCTCCAACCCATTTTCATCACCGAATAAAATAGTTGCAACAGCAAAGGAACATTGGAACCTGAGTTATAAGATACCAAGCAGAACTACTCCTTGTGTTCATGTTTGTATAAAATTTGTGATTCCAGAGCAAATGGGTGACCTCCGTTATCTGAAGACTAATGTAATAGTCTACATTGAAAACTATCATCTATATTCCATTGGCAAGCGATATCCTGTCATTACGATCTTGTCAGCGAACATCTTGCCTGTCTTGGGCATGACATGCCAGTGCAACGTCAAGTTGAATTCTTTGCCTCGCAAGTTATTACCCTGTCACAGGAACATGAAAGTGATTCCAGCATGTCAATGCTACCAATCAAAATTCAAAAGAGCGAGATTCCACGAGTTAAACCTGTCTTCCGCAGAAAGCGTTTTAAGTATTTGCCATTCATGGTTTAATAGATAGGGCATCCAGGAAAGGACAATGAAGTGTGGTAGTAAACGGGTGAAGCTTACCTGATCGGTAAATCTGTACTTGTTAGTGACACGAGTCCAAAACTTAGCGTTTTCTCGTGATTGTATTATACCATCCCATAGTGAAAGCTGTTGAGAGTTATTCATAGAAAATCAATTATACTCTATATATTCACAGAAAAAAAACATAATTTAACAGTATGCAATATGCAATTAAAGGGCTTAAACAGCCAAAAGCCAACACAAGATTACCAGCTTGTCATTCATGTAACTGCATCTGCCTTTTCACAATATTGAGAGTGTTCGACCAAACTAACTTAGACATGAGCGATGCATTTTCCTACCACTAGTAATGCTCATATATTCAAGGCAGCTAGAATAATCAAGGAAAATCAGAAGCTGTAGTTTTATTTTCCATTTCTTTGGAACCGTTTGGACGTCATGGTCGTTGAGGCCCAGGATAGTCAGCACATTGAACTGAGACCTGCACCAGTAGGTCCAGTACCCAGTCCAGATTGCAGATAGCTTTAGGAGGAATAAAAGCTAACAACCTTTTCAGGGTACTATTTTTTTTTTTTGAAGGCTTCAGGGTACTATTTTTGTGGCTTGTATATTCCTGATAATGTCTTGTTCATTTTTCTTAGAAGGAAAAGATCCCAAGAGCAGAGCTTAACCAGAAGACCGAGAAAACAATATAGACAATGAGCAGTGTTCAAATCCAAGATGAGAAAACAATATAGACAATGAGCTGTGTTCAAATCCAAGATGAGACTTCAAAAGTAGCCTAAAAGAGATCACTCACTATCCAGAAAACACTCACTTAAGGTTTGGCCCTCATAATTATATTTGACTTCTTGAAGCCTGTTTCTTTCTTCATTAGTTAGGAGGGAAAAGTTACATCAGTTTCCTAAGGGAGATGTCATGAGACTCATGACTAGTTGATTACGAGGTGGTAATATTACTAGGAGTCCGCTCCTTTCTGCACCTTGCTCTTTAGAAATTTCCACACACACATCATAAAAGATCAGGAGTTCCAGCAGATCATGGTAGACGTTTATGAGACATCTGACTTTGCCTGCTCTCCACCCTCATGGCCTCATTGGCTTTTCTGAGCTCCTCCAGGAACCAATCTTCTCTTTCAAAATAAAGATCTCCCTCAGAGGGAATCATCCTCATCCTCATCCTCATCCTCAGTAGTAACGTCACTCACAGGTACCACATCCGAATTTGGAATTTAAGAAAACCTAATTACTCTTCATTTTTCACATCTTCTTCTGCATAAGTTCCATCTCTCTTTCTTCTCAGAATGCTCTTCTAATACTCTTATTCACCTTCGATTTTTCTCAATATCGAAGGCCACTAGGCTACTCATCCATCAATTCATCACTACAGTCCTGCTTTCAAATCTTGGAATACCTCCCTCCTATCGATCTGCGTGGTAGTACGCTAAGGAGATCCAATAAGCAGTTCAAGTGTCCATGCCTCCATGGAGAGATGCAAAGAAGAAGTAAGCGGTAGAGAAGCGATGAGACTTGGAGAGTTTTGGGCATTACTGAAAACTCTTATAGGCTTAAAAAATGATAGTTCACGGGAGAAAAGAGGCTCCTATATATTTATGTGAGTAAGTGACCCACTCCACCCTACGAGACGGTAAAACACACAATAACTTATGGATATGAACTGGATCTTTAATCCCTCAAAATCTCAATAAACCAGCTACGGTTGCTAAGAGTAAATGTTTCACTTTCCATTGTCAATCACATAGGACAAGCACGGTGGACTAGCACAGGGGTAAGCGTGAGCAGATAGGCACCAAAAAATTTTCGAAAGGCCTATATTTCACTTTGAGCAGTTTTCTTGAGTGATTTTGCTTATTAGCATCATGGCACTATTCTGATACAATACAAAAGTAATTGCCTACTATGGGGTCGTAGTGTGAGTGTCTACCTGATTTAGTACATTTTGCGAGGTTTCATACTCCGCAGCAACAAACACAAACACCTGCAGAGGCAAGTAACAGAAGATTTAGATAATGACTCGCATTTATTCCCGAATGTAAACTGTATCAAACTAGCAGGCATTGATTAAGCTGACAACATATATGTACTTCTGCGATCAAATTCTTTTAACTGCAGAAACATATTATAAGATACAGACTTGAGCATGACATGGAACACAAGCCAGAAAAACACGCATGTGCTCATAAATAACTGGTGGACTCAACAACTATTTTGATTTAAAACACATACATAATCAGAGAAGATACAACTCAGAGAAGCTTGTTTAATCAGCATCAACTGTCTAACTGAGAGAGACTGCAATTTTGGGGGACAGGGCCTCTTATTGTCAAAGATGGGCTGTTAACCAAGTAAGTTGCCAGCATGGAGTGTGTGTGTTACATAGACTCTTCATTACACCTGAAGTACCCCTGTTTGATGCTTGACATTCAACATAGCAGCGAATATTTGGACAATTCTTCTTTTGGCCAATAACACGCAAACTAACAAAATGGCGCGTTATAAATCCTAAACACCTAAACCCCTCAGACAATTCTTTTTAGCGGAATGTGTGCAACATAGCCGGGAATGGGAGATGCATATGAGAGATATTATCAGCACAAGTAACCTTTCAACAAATGCATGACAAAAATATAAACAAATAATGGGTTCTCTAAACTATTCAGCCTACCTGTTTTGTGTTCCAAGTAAACAGTGACTGAAGATCTGCTGTAATATTCAAAGTCAAGCTCACCTGGATTCACAAAAATAGCAAGAGTCCAAACAGATCAGTCAGAGAAAGAGCAACCATATGAGAATATCTAGAAGCGTTTATAAATTTCCTACGAGCTTTGTAACATCATAAGCTAAGAAGATGGATACAAGGAAATCAACAGAACATTGCCTTTTTTACAATTTAACTTCTATTGTCAATGTAAATTTTGCAACATTGCCTTTTCACAATTTAATTTCTATTGTCAATGTAAGCTTTGTAACATTGCCTTTTTCACAATTTAATTTCTATTGTCAATGTAAGCTTTGTACCATTGCCTTTTCCACAATTTAATTTCTATTGTCAATGTAAGATATATTGATCCTTAAAAAACAACATTATGTCAAAGCATAACCTAAGCGCATTCATAGCAAACAGTAATTCATGCTAATCTTCGTCTTCCATAAACAACACCGAGGCATATCAAAATAGACGTCCAATAGACTAATGTGCTAACTCAAAGTAAACATCATGCTATTCGTTCTGGCATTATTAAACCACCAACTTTAATTTATTTAGTATATAAATTAACACTAAAATAGGACCTTTCCAATGACCTCTAGGATCAGCAGCATAAACCACCCTTTTTAAATAAAAAAAAAAAAAAAGGAGCTAAACAAGCATAAAATAGGTACAAGTTACATCAGCACTCTCTGAGGGTCAAGCATTGATCACAAGTTAGCATTTTCTACCATGACGTGACCCAACCAGATGGTGGAGACAAGGAAACAAGAGTAGTAAGTAAGCTAGCAGGCGGTAGGCATGTAGGATAATGAAATAGTGCCGTTACATAGTGAAGAAAGCTTAAAAATACTCAAAATGTGAATGTAAGTGAGGGAGAGAGAAGCAAAATAAAAACATTTGGGTTATAATAATAAGCAAGAGATATGAGATTGTATTTAACAGGAGGAGAAATAGTACTGCAAGAAGAGTTCAATACACATACTGACGGGGCCTTGTGCCTTTGTGCCGAGAGTACACAAAAAGAACACTATCAAGCTTTAGGATCTGAAAACCAAGAGAAAGGAGAGTGCATTCTGTTTCATGGTTTGAGGAGGTAAAGATGCAATCGCTTGGTTGACAGTCAATCGAACGAGGCCCAAATTAGCTAGTTGGTTTAACATTATGAGGACGAATAGAGACTAGAAACACCTACAAGCTCTGTGAAATAGTCCATATAGCACCACAATCTGTTAAAGTGCATATTATCCACATAGTCAATCATGTTTTCTGTAGGAAAACCTCTCAATGCCATTCTTCTCATCCTTGTTAAAGCACGAACCGGATAGAATCGCAATACATAAAAACAAATAGGCAAGGATTGAATAACCGCCATAACATTCAAACAAATACCTAATTCTGAAGCAATACTAGGTAAACCTACAACAACGCATTATTCGATTGCGACAATGTATAGGCATAATAATAAAAGATAGTTCAACAATAAACTTGAAATCGCACAACGTCTAGCTTTAGTGACTGGAAATAATTACTTTCGAATCGATCGCTAGTAATTCCTGTTACCTCATCGTTGCCGTTGTGAACCTTCTGAAACCGATGGATATTAACGACCTGATCATAAATGATATGAATCAAAATCAAAAAATAAAAATGAAAATGAAAATGAAAATGCAGATCAGAAAGAAACCCTAGAAATTGGGAAGAAATGAAGAGAGAGAAAGTAAACCTGAATGTTAGCTTGGGGAGAAGGGGAATTGAAAGTGTCGGAAAAGGAAGCGACGGCACACATGATAGCGAGTATCGTGACTGCTAATGTTAGCAGTGCGTTTGCTCTGTACCCAAACGAATGCATCTCCTCTTTCTCTCTCTACTAGACTTTCTCTCTCTACTGTATAATTTTTACTGCTTGACTCTTCTTCCGGACCAGCTCGATTTTGATTAATTTTGGTTTGGAGTTGAATTTGGAAGAAAATGAGTGGAAAAAAAAAAAAAAAAAAACTCGACAAATTTATTTTAATGTGGAATGTGGAATGTGAAATGACGTGCTGCCTGGTTTCTGATTGGTTGTGTTATTTCATTTGTGTTCATGGGCTGTTATGGGTTGGGTTCGGTTGGGCTGGGCTTTATGGTTTTCCAAAGAGGTATTGTTACAAGGAGATTTCTTTTTTCCTTTTTTCTTATATGCC
>ONZA01015947.1:8512-18642 GCA_900322205.1 Kewa caespitosa | reverse complement strand
ACGGTCCTCCGATGCTTAAGTCAGTACAAGCGAGAGGCGACGGGTAGGAGTGAGAATGCAAGAGCTATTGTTTTACTGTAACGTGAGCAAATAAGTCTTGTAGAGAATAATTAGTGTGTTACCTTTCTAGGAAGGTCAAAGGTCCTATTTATAGACTCTTGGGGGATTGTGCAACCAATCAGAGCCTGCCACATTTGCCCTAATTGGGTAAATGGGCCTTCGTGCACTATGGGCTATGGTTGAATGCCGCCAAATGGGCCTGCTAGCTGGATCTGCCAGATGTAGCGTTGACTGGGGAAGACAGTTAGAGACCTGGTCATCACCTCGGAGCACCTGTTGCGAGGTGGAGAGAAGCATGTGGCGGCGTTGCTCAAGCCCGATGTTGCCACCGTGAAGTGACATTTGTCAGTGCGAAATTTTCTCCACTGCGAGGTGGAGAAAGCGGTCACTTTGCCAGATATTTTAGGTGTAACATTTGACCCCCAAGTGGGTCATGAGGTTGTGATGTCATGGGCGACCTGGATTTTGTGAGATCAAATCCCGATACGCGGTGCGCATCTCTATGCATGCTAGGGGGACGTGGTTCCCTATTCAGCATGACGCGTGTTGAAATATTTGTAGGGGGTGAACAGTTGCCCCTGCCCCTATAAGTATGGCTCCCGTTCACATCATCTCTCCAAACTTGTGAAAAGATTCTAGAGAGAGAGAGAGAGAGAGAGAGCGTTTCTAGAGAGAGAAGCTCTGCCAAAAAATCTCGGTGCCACCTCGTGAGTGTCAGTTCGTGTTTTCTTCCCAACTCGCGTCATTTTTTGTACCAGTAGGTATTTTATTTCTTCTTTATTCTTTATTGTATAATGTTCCCACGTAGTTTTGAGTTTTTGGGCCCTTCTTCAAGGGGTGGGTCCTTTAATAACGCACCCGGGCTGAGCCACGCCGCGGCCGAGCTCTTGGAGTCTATACGTAGGGTTTCCACCTCGGATGAAGAAGTCCTTGGGCACTTGTTTAAGCATAGGGATGACATAAAGGCCGACCTAGCCGACTTAGAGCGTATGGCGACGTTAGACCACATAGTTTGTGCACCACTACAAGCAATAGACCCTCAAGGCCGAAAAATAAACGACTTGACCTTTGCATTGAATAAGGCACATGTCTCTGGTCCGAACGGGGTGACCTCACCGTCCTCTGAAGCAGAGGATCATTTGAAAGCCTCGGATCCTTGTGAGGTGGCTTCGCCACCTCGCACTGACAACGAGGCCGTTCCCCCGTCTTCGGCGATTTTGGCTCCAGCGTGGCGGACGATGAGGAGGAAGACAGTTGCTCGCTTTAAGTGGATCCGGCAACCGATGAGTCATGTGAGGTCCTCATTGCATTCCGAGAGCAATGAAACTAGGACTGAGGCACGTCATAGCACCCCTAAACCTATATACATATCGTCGTCCCCTAGTAAGTGCACCTTTCATTCCCTTTACTGTTTTCTTTTAAATTCGGTCCCTAGCTATGGCATCCCCGGTGGCTGGGGCCATGTCATTCGAGCTCGAGTCTACTTCAACCTTAGGATTTGAGTTGTCGTATGGTCTTGATGAGGGCGTTTAGATGGAAATAGATTTGGATCCAACACCATTTCCAGGGACTGAGGGCGCAGTTCCAAGTGTTGGGGGAGTCTATCGGGAGCTTTTTGGGGATGAGGATGAGGGTGATAACGACGATGACGATGAGGGTGATGAGGACGATGATGGTGATGATGAAGACGACGTGGTGACGGTTGTCGTTCATGCTGGACCGCAGGGGGTTAGGATAGACCAGGCCGAGGCTTTTACCTCGGGTCGTGTACACGATACCACCAAGAACAAGGGTGGAGGAAAGGGTAATAAGTACGACGCCAGGGAGATAAGGTCCAATATCTCATTTGATGAGGAGGGTCGTGCGAGGTTTCTTGAGTACTTCGGGCGCCGTGGGGAATACGAGATTGTCCCGGCTAGCGAGGAGGATTCCATCACCAGCGTGCCTGAAGAATGTATAGCCATCTACCTGAAGATGGCAGATTACGGGTTCAGGGCCCCTCTCCCAGAGTTCACCACGTTGCTATTGAAGGAACTCGAACTGGTGCCCGCTCAGCTGACTCTGAATACTTGGGCCATGATCACGCATTTTCTATGTGTATGCAAAGTGTATAGGGTGGAGCCTACTCTGGCCCTCTGGTTCGAGATTTCATAAAGTGTCAACAAGACACCAGATACTAAGGGCTTTTATTACATTTTGGAGCACCCCCGGTACGTGGTGGGGCTCCTGAAGATCAGTTCCACAGGGCCGTGGAAAGATGAGTTTTGCTACCTTCGCAAGCTTCATGGGGACTGGGATCTCCCTCAATGGAACTTCAGGGGGGCCCAAAATCGCTGTTATAAAAGGCGGTCTCGGCTTCGCCTTTCTCGTGTCGATGAGGACGCTTTGGCGTACTTTACATATTTGGGGAGGTTCCCTTCTACGAAGTCGAAAAAGGACGTTAAGTTTCTCAATTACTGGCATCCATCCACGAAGTGGTTCGAGCGCCAGGATTTTATGGCTGCGATAGGGTTGATTCGTGCTGAGGACCTCGGTAGTTTACTTTTACACTCCTTTCCAACTGTTTTCATCTCGTGGTCATTTGTTCATCTTCGATCTGACATCCTTTCTTTTTGTAGAACAAGTGAAGGCCAACCTCCGGGCGAAAAGGAAAAAAAGGGAAAGATCGGCTCGGGGAGTCCAACCCGAAACGCTTTCAGAGGAGGATTCACCGGGACTTGAAGATCAAGGTTCCTTTCAGCGACAAGGATGACCTCGTAATCCTCTATTCTCGAATTCTTGTAAGTTTGTTTGCGTTGGTTCACCCATATTGATTTCTTCTTAATTCAGGACGCTCCTGTGGTTCCCTTGAAGAGGCTTTGGGGGGCAGTAAAACCTAAGGGGGCTACATCGACCCGACCGGGAACGCCAGCCCCATCGTCAAGGACGTGCGGGGCTCAGCAGACGACTCCCGAAAAGCAGCCCGGGGCAACCAACCTCGGGGCCACTGGATCCACTGATCGCCTCTCTCCTCGGTGGGACGCCATGGCATGAGGCGATGACATGACGTGGATCGTCAAGGACGTCTAAACAAGAGAACTGCCGATGGCGCCTCTTAGGCGGCAGAGAAAAGAAGAAGAAAGGACAAGGATGTGGAGATCGCTGCCACTCGAGATCACACCTTCCCTGCCGCGGCGATAGCTGTCGTTCCACCTTCGATATGGCCGAGCTTTTACGAGGCTAAGGACGAGGAACACGTCAAGATGGTTAGATCTTGCATGAAGCACACTATTCCACGTGCTGACATTGCGACGCTAAGCTCGTCTTCTGCTTGGGCTCACCAACAGCTACTGTTGAATGCTCATTAGGTATTTGTCTGGTCTCTATTCGTCATCTCGTGTTTTAAATTTCCTATGTTGACTTATGCCTATTTGCAGCACTATGTCCTGGCCCAATACTATGATCAGGTTCTCGCTCATGGCGAGGTAAAAATGAAGAAGCTACAGGACAAGGTGGACGGGGCAAATGAGGTCGTTGCTCGGGCCGCTGCAGAGGGCGAGGAGAAGGCCCGTCAGGCTGCTGCTGAGACTGTGGCGTCGAGAGAGTCCGAGTTGGAGGTTGCCCGAAATTCCCTGGCCGTCAAGGAGACCGAGCTCGCCGCTGCTCTAAGCAGGGAAGATGAGCTGAAGAGGGTCGTGGAGAGCCTTACTGAGAGGCTCCAGACAAAGGCGACCGATACTGACAAACTATGGAGAGATGTCGTGAAGGAGGTCTTTCATACCGATCTTGGAAGCCGAGAGGTGACCTCGCGAGTTCGCATTGCGCGTGCTAATCTTGCTGAACAGGCAGATCTCCGGGTCAAGTATGCCGACTACTTGGCATACGATGTCTGGAAGGAGTTCGGTGAGGCATAGGAAGAAGATGACGAGGTTGGTGAAGACGTTGCTGGCGGCGGTGGGAAGTGATTTGCTTGGGCCTGCGACTCCCTTCTTTCACGGGGTCATGGCCCTTGTAATTTTTGGTTTGAACAATTGCCTTTGAGGCCAGTTTTTATAATTAACTTCGTGTCGTACTGTAGGTGGCTCGCTTCTTTTTTTTTTTGACTTCATATGTTATATATAAAAATTTTGCTTGTTTTTCCAATCAAGTATTTCCACCCCTTATGTGAGGTACAAGTCCCCAATAACAAGCTGAATTTTTAAAGCAAGTAGTTTATTGTGATGTGTCCCTGCTTGCTTTAATATTCTTCATGACGAGAATTATTCCTGCGAGGTGAGAGGATCAAATAATTTTTTCGCGAAGCCATGTGCCCCTAATTATTTGATGGTTTACCCGTGGTGGTAAGAGATGTCACAAATAAGTACATTTGTGAGATGCTTCTACTTATTTGTGATATTTCTCGTGATGGGAATTTTTAAACATCGCGGGTGATTATAATAAGTTAAAAAGCCATGTGCCCCCACTTATTTAATCACGCCCCTAGGCGGGGTCTGGGTGGGTTAAAATATTAACAAGAATGAAACGCGATGTGATTAATAAAAATTTTTGTTCATGGCTGTTTGGGGATGCCGACCTCTTTCCTAATTCCATGATGAATTAGGTACAAAACTGAGTTGTTTGGGGGTGCTCGCCCCGTTACTTAGTTCTATTACACGGCTGTTTGGGGGTGTCGACCCCGAATTACTCCGTGATGAGTAAAAATAAAAAGAGAGAGGGCTTCTTGGGGGAGCCCACCCCATGTGCGACCTCATGGTAGGTGCGCATTTTCACGAGATAAGTCTAAATATAGAACTTCCTCAGGTTATTAATGTTCCAAGGTCATTCGAGCTTCCTTCCTGCCATATCTTCGAGGCGATAGGTTCCAGGTCGTGCCACTTCAGTTATTTTGTACGGTCCTTCCCAGTTCGCAAAGAGTTTGCCATCCTCGTTATGCTTCCCACTGGACTCTGTTTTTCGGCTTACGAGGTCGCCAACTCTGAAGTTCCTTGCTTTTACCCTGCGGTTGTAGGCCCTAGCCATGCGTTGTTTGTAAACTTCCATGCGGAGCAATGCGTCACCACGCACTTCAAGGAGAAGGTCAAGGTTTTGCTTGAGTTTTAGCTCGGTATCGGCCTCGTTAAATCCTTTTACACGAGGGCTTTGAAGGGTGAGCTTGATAGGTAGTACTGCCTCACTACCATATACCAACATGAGAGGGCTTTCTCGGTCGCAGCTTTGGTGGTGGTTCTTGTGGCCCACAAAACCTCGAATAATTTGTCGGCCCAGAGCCCTTTAGCCTTATCTAGTTTCTTTTTGAGTCCGTTGACGATGATTTATTACTGGATTCGACTTGACCGTTGCATTGGGGTCGTGCGACAGCAGTGTAGCGACATTCTACACCGAGTTTGGCGAGCTAGTTTGTAAGCTTGGGGGTGTCGACCTGACGTCCATTGTCAAAAATTTTGCTTCTTGGGCCACCGTAGCGGGACAGAATGTTCTCCTTGATAAACTTGGTCACGTCGGTTACCGTGATGGTTCTGACGGCTTTGACCTCGATCCATTTGGTGAAGTAGTCCACTGTCACGATGTAGAATTTGAGCTGGCCAAGGGCGATCAGGAACAGGCCTAAGATGTCCATGCCCCACAGCTTGAATGGTAGTGGCTCCAAGATGGGTGAGAGTTCAGTGACGGGCTGTCTTGCAACTGGGGAGTGGTGCTGGCATTTTTCGCAGGTGAGAACGAGGTTGGTGGCATTGCCTTGCACTGTAGGCCAATAGCAGCCTTGTCTTAGTGCCTTGGCAGCCAATGTGCGGCCTCCATGGTAAGGTCCACATATTCCGTCATGTAGATCAAGCAGAATCTCCTTTCCTCGAGTTCGCGAGACACACTTCAGTAGCGGGCTGGAGTAGCTCTTTTTGTATAAGACATTGTCGCGATATACGAACCATTTACACTTTGTTTTTAGTTTTTTGGCCTCTTTTGGATTGTCGGGCAACTGATCGTCACGAAGCCAAGCGACAATAGGGACCATCCAATCATCACTGTGGTCAAGAACTTCTACTTCTTTGGCAACCTCAGTGTTTATACTACGTTTCTCCAGCTCCTCCCAGAAGATATTCCTTGGGAATCCGGAAACAACTGAACTAGCGAGGCGGGCTAGAACATCAACGTGCTGGTGTTCCAACCTGGGTATGTGTAGTAATTCGACCTCATCAAACTCCAGGATCTCGGTCTTTACCCATAGTAGGTAGGCCTTCATTCTACCTTCTCTTGCCTTGTAGTCTCCAGAGACTTGAGAAACTACAAGCTGTGAGTCCATCTTGACTTTGAGTTTCCTTGCTCCTGCGGCCTTGGCCATGTTCAGTCCGACTAGTAAGGGTTCATATTATGCCTCATTATTGGAGGCCATGAACTTGAATCTCATTGCATACTCGAAGACATCTCCTTCAGAAGAGGTGATGACAATCCCCGCTCCGCTACCATTTTTGCAAGAGGACCCGTCAACACTGATTTCCCAGCTCTCGGTCCAATAAGTAGGCTGCTGAGCTGTTGGGGTGAGCTCTGCAATGAAATCAGCCACAGCTTGGCTTTTGATTGCCCTACGCGGTTGGTACGTGATATCGTAATCTGTGAGCTCATGAGCCCACACCTGCAACCTTCTAGAAGAGTCAAATTTGCCTAGTATCTTCTTCAGCGGCTGGATGGTTAGAACAGTTACAGGGTGAGAGCTGAAATACGGCCTCAATTTCCTCGAGCTGATAACCAAACCCATTGCAAATTTTTTTGGGATCGAGTATCAAAATTCTGCCCTGTCAGGGCGTGGCTGGAAAAGTACACTGAGATTTGGACCCGTCCTTCTTCTCGTACTAGGACTGATGCGACCGCTTGATCTAACACCGCCAAATACACGAAGAGTGTTTCTCTTGGGACCGGTGAGGCGATGTGAGGTAGGGACTTCATATAATCTTTGAGCCTTTCAAAGGCAGTCTCTGCCTTGTTACTCCACTCGAACTTGGCCCTTTTCTCAAAGCGGCGAAGAAAGGTGCGCATTTGTCGGCGGCCCTAGACATGAAGTGGTTTAGCGCGGCGATACAACCGGTCAGCTTTTGTACATATTTCACGCAACGAGGTGATTCCATATCAAGGATGGCCTGGACTTTTTCTAGGTTTGCGTTGATGCCACGCTGATTTACTATAAACCCCAAGCACTTACCACCCCATACACCGAAAATGGACTTTTTTGGGTTCAACTTCATCTTGTGTCCTTGCAGCGTCTCGAACGTCTCTCTGAGGTCAGCAGCGTGATCAGACGCGATCTTACTTTTGGCGATAAGGTCATTAACGTATGCCTCCATGTTTCGGCCGATTTGTTTTCTAAAAAGTTTCTGAATTAACCTCTGGAACGTGGCCCTAGTGTTCTTGAGGCCGAATGGCATCATGGTGTAGCAAAATACACCGTCGTCTGTGATGAAGGCTGTGGAGTTCTGGTCTCTCTTCCTTATAAACACCTGATGATATCTTGAGAACGCATCCATGAAGCTGAGGAGTTCATGACCCGTGGTGGAGTCCACGAGCTGGTCAATTCATGGTAGTGGAAATTTATCTTTCTTACAAGCCTTGTTCAGGTCGGTGTAATCCACGCACATTCTCCACGACCCGTTGTGCTTTTTAACCATCACCACGTTTGCCAGCCACTTGGGGTATTGGCACTCCCTGATGAAGCCGACTTCTAGTAGCTTTGCCACTTCTGCTGACACCTCTTTGCTTCTTTCCTTCCTTAGGTGGCGTCATTTTTGTTTTAATGGGTTTGCTTTGGGGTCGACCCCGAGCTTGTGTTCAATTAGACTTGGGTTGATCCCGGGCATCACCTCCAGGCTAAAGGTAAAAACATCTTGATACTCACGGAGTATGGAGGTCAGTTCACTTCGCAGCTTCTCTTCTAGGTCGTCTCCCCATATAGGTGATTCTTTATGGTCGGGAAGGATTAAGAATGACCTCGATTTTTTCTCCCACGGATTTAGCTTTTTTGTGTTCTCGTGTGTTCGGGTCGTACCGGTGGAGTCCTGGTCTCTCCAGCATTAGGCATTGTGTTTCTTTCCCCTTCCGACTCTTCTTGTCTTCCACTTTGGGGGTCGGCATCGAAGTTTTTCTTAGGTCGGCAACGTCGTCTTTTTTGGGCTTCTTGTGCTCAGTTCCTTCCTACGTCCACAATGGGAAGTGTTGCGGAGTCAACCACTCCGCCAAATATGGCGGATGATGGCTTGCTGAGGCACTTTATGTAGCATTGTCGTGCGGCTTTCTGGTCTCCCAATAGCTTTCTCACCTCGACGTCGTCGTAGTAGTACTTTATTGTGAGTATTGACATCATGACGTTCGCGTTGATGGTCGTGAGTGTGGATCGACCCAAGATGATGTTATACGACATGGGAACATCGACTACCAGCAACTCAGCCACGAGGTGACGTGCGAAGTTCTTAGGTCCCAGGCGAACAAGAAGTTGAACTGATCCTATGGGATGGACCTCGTTACCTCCTAAGCCAAAGACTGGGTACCTTAGAGGAACAATCTTCCTTAGGTCGTACCCCAGCTCGGCTGGGTTATGAGATGTGATGACGTCAACAGAGCTTCCAGTGTCGATCATTGTTCGTTTTACCAGGGTGTTGGATACTTTTATTTCGACGACAAGGGGGTCATCGTGGGGGTACTGGAGTGCCCTCGCGTCGGCCTCATCGAACATGATGGGCTTCCTAGATTTGGGGCACTTCTCGACTAGCCTAGTCTAGCCGAGAGAACGTAGGTGTGCCTTTCTTGCCTTCGACGTCACACCTCCATACGCGAGACAACCAGACATGATCGAAACAATCTTGTTGTTGGTCGCTCCTGAGTCAGATGATTCATCTGAGCTACTTGCCCCCTAGGCCTGTGATGTGGTGGTCTTGTTCTTATCCTTCAGAAAATCAGTGATTTTTCCTTCCTTGGCTAACTTCGCGAGGTTGCGTCCAAGTTCGCGACAGTATCTCGTGGAGTGGCCGTTTTCTCTTTGGTAATGACAGAAATAGTCCCCGCCCTTTTCTGACTCCTTCATTGGAATAGCTTTCGGGATAAGTTTCTGGTCCATCCTCGCATAGACCACTTCTTGATTACAGTTTAAGATCTTGTTGACCTCAGGTGCCTCTCCAAACGGCGCTAGGGGGCAAATGTTACACCTAAAATATCTGGCAAAGTGACCGCTTTCTCCGACTCACGGTGGAGAAAACTTTGCAGTGACAAATGTCACTTCGCGGTGGCAACATCGGGGTTGAGCAGCGCCGCCACATGCTTCTCTTCACCTTGCAACAGGTGCTCCGAGGTGATGACCAGGTCGCTAACGGTCTTCCCCAGTCAACGCTACAGCTGGTAGATCCAGCTAGCAGGCCCATTTGGCGGCATTCAACCGTAGCCCACCGACGAAGGCCCATTTACCCAATTAGAGAAAATGTGGCAGGCTCTGATTGGTTGCACAATCCCCGAAGAGTCTATAAATAGGACCATTGGCCTTCCTAGAAAGGTAACACACTAATTATTCTCTAGAAGACTGATTTGCTCACGTCACAGTAAAACAATAGTTCTTGCATTCTCACTCCTACTTGTCGCCTCTCGCTTGTACTGACTTAAGCATCGGAAGACCGTTCGCCTGACCACGCCGAGAGCAGTTCACATTTGCTCGTTTTGCAGGCATCGGGTGAGGTCGTATCAAGCTTCTCACCTCGGATACAGCTACCCTCTGACGTCTCGAGGGCTCACTCCAAAAAATCTTGCAACAATTTGGTTTAGGTGTTAATTGTTTCTTGCTTGGATTGCTTAACTGTTGTTCGCAAAATTTCATGAAATTTTAATCATATATTGAATGTAGTTGCTGGACTAATTTTCGTAACTGTTGAACTTCTTATGTAATTTAAATTTGTGCGATTTTTCATAGAGAAGAAAGCTTGAATTCTATTGTTTCATTTTCTTCTCTTATCTGCATTTTTTAATCGTGAAGTAGTGGCGATTGATGTTATTGTTGCTGCATTCTGGATTTGCTTGAAATTTTTGCTGTTTAAAATGGAAGATTTTACGAGATTTGATGATTT
>ONZA01015941.1:6400-18582 GCA_900322205.1 Kewa caespitosa | reverse complement strand
GACGCCCTTAGGAGAACCCAAACAAGCTTCACTTGTTTGAGGGTGAAGAAAATGGTGAGGTTGAAGATGCTTAAACGTTGCCTTTCTTCCATGGAAATTGAGTTCATCCATGCATCAAAGACTTTTTGAAGAGATTGGCCATAAGTTCGGTTTGATTTTGAGCTTAAAAAAGTTGAGAAATAGAGGGATTTGAGAAATTTCGAAGTCCGAGTGCAGTATTCTGCCATGCACGTCCATCATTTTATAGCTACACATGCAGAATCGCTCGCAAAGGGTAAACGAAGCATCAGGCCTGGGATATGGCCCAGCGATTATGGACATATTCGCTAAGACACCCATCGATTTTAGGTATAATCACTGGGAGCCCAGCGATTGCCTTCATAGTCGCTGGCCCCCAAGCGATTCCCTTCTCAACTTGAGTTAATTCGAGCTTAGGACTTAATTTTCCGCTTCACCCTTTAATCCTTTGCTACCCTTTGTAAATGCACTTCATTTTATTGCATTTTCGTTAATTCAATTCATTTTTAATCATTTTTGTACATAAGTATGTTCATGTGAATATTTTGTTACAATGTGTACATAAATGCTTATTCAATCCTTTTTTTTTTTTTTAAGTTCTACTCCTTTTTATTCTTTATTTGTATATATGTAAAATTTTCGTTTTTTATTCTTTTTCATGTATATATACAACTATTTTCAGAAAATAAGTTGCTTTCTTAAAAACAGTTATTTTTACAAAAAAAAAAAAATGAGAGTTCAAAAGACCCTCGGGGATTCATTATCTACATAGGAAGGCAACTAATCGCTGCCAGGAGGGGCTGAACCAACACACCTCTTACGGGAAAATCCCGCCTCTGGTTGGTTCAGCTGCACCTCCAAGATCATGTTCAGATCCTCCATCTGGTGGGAATGACAAGCGAGTCCACATTGTGGCCGCCCACGGACTCTCGATTGGGGCTGCGGGCGAGAACCGCTTCCACGACCCTCAACCATGTGGGGCGAACGGCTCGAACCGTGATCCTGGGAGGCATGACCACCCCTCTGCTGTGAACGACCCGCATGAGACCTCGACACCCTCACCGGTGGCACCTGTTGAGGCTAGACGACCCTCTGCACGGATAAATTGGCAAAAATCAGCCCAAAGGAGCATAATGTTGAAAAAATATAATAAGAGAAGAGCACAGGGATATACCTCTCTCGCCAGAGTACGAGAAGCGCAACTCAAGGTGAAGAGCCTCATGATATGCTTCTTCATGGAGGAGACGACTTTCAGGGTCGCTTTGGTCTTCTCCGGGTTCATGTGAAAGGTCGAACCAAGGAAAAACCGTTAGTGAAATGCAACCACTGAAATTGTAAAAGAAAATAGCTAAGTTGGCATGCATACCCCACGGTTCCCCTCAGGCAGGGGAAGGTACTCACACTCGTCATCCTGTATGTCCGGGACCTCAAGTGTGACACGAGTTCCCGACTCGTCCTCATGGCTGATAGATAGAGTCGGCACTGGAATGCGCACTCAGCCGTGAAATGCCAAGAAACTCCACTGGAGTTCATCAAACGCAAGCAAAGTCAAAAGCAAGAAGGCCAAGCAAATGCTTACCTCAGTGAAAAGGAGAGTGGCCAGCATCAGACGCTCGCTACAGAATGCTTGGTAAGCGAGGGTCGGGTCGTCATCACCTAGCTGCTGGATGAAGTATGAGAACTTAGCACCTTGTGTAGCGGCCCGAAACTCCCTCTCGATGAGACAATCAGTGCAGTAGATGGAGTCTAGAGGATCCTGAGGAACTTAAACCTCCCGATGGTCTGCCGAGTCACTCGCTCATCGAGAAACCACACGTGACTGAAGGGGCCCTCGAACAGGATCCTCTTCAGATCGTACCCCCGAATCACAAGGTGTACCTCATCGGGAACGCTAGTCACGTCTGACCAAGGGGTGTAGGACACCTGAAAGAAAAAAAGAAACGTTAAGATTAAAAATAAAGTGCATAACACACAAAAAATGAAATACATGCAATCCATGTATACCTGAAGAGCAGTGAACTCGTTCAGCATCCACTTTTTCTTTGGAAGAGGAAGCTCTCTAGGTGCGATGCGACATGTCGATGACCAGCGAGCTAAGATCGAAAAAGCTCGGGGCTCATCACATCGTGGCTCGAAGGCTAGAAAGTGTTCGTAGAACCATATCTGTACACAAGAAGAGAATTAGCAACTCAAAATAAAAGCAAATATAAGACACTCGGAGGCTACAAGAGGCATTACCTCGATCACCTTCCAGAACCCACCAAGGAGAATGTCCTTGTTCTTCACTTGACAACATCCCTACTTCAAGTACTTCACCAGGGTCGCATAGCCAGGTGCGCCCCAGTTGTAACTACTGATACTCTCGCCGTCCTCAAGGGCTGGGAGGTAAGAAAAGTAGAGGTGGCTACCCTTGTCCGCAAACAAGATACAAGCCAGAAGATAGGCGACGAAGAGTCGTACGTCTGGTCGAGCGTCAAGGCCCCAAGATAGTCTATAAGGACGTCCCTACAGACAAAGTAGGCTATGGCTCCATCACTAGGGAATGCAAGTCGCGTGAAGTCCACCCCGAACATGGATGTTAGACGCTCCTGCTTGAGACAGAAAGAACCATCCAAAGGAACCGGCTCGCCTATGAGGCTGACACCGCTGATCAACCCAAACTCGCCTATCGAAAGGTAGAAAGCATTGGTCATATCCCAAAAGAGTTCCATGAGATCCCGAATGACAAACAAGTTCACATACTCGTAGCTATAAAGTGAACAAAATAGAGGGCCGAACCCAGTCTCCTGTAAGCGGGCGACGAAATCATCGTCGAGGGCCCTAACAACTGAACGGTGCGTGGCGATAACCTCTCTAATACCACCATAACCTCTCAAGTGCGCCCTCTCTTCCTATGATAAGAGCACGCACATAATACAATCAACAAAAATAACTTGGAAAATATCATGGCAAATACGTACTTACACCTATGCATGCAAACGATGAGTAATTCGGCACTTTACCGAACAAAACAAAACATACATGACATGAAACATGTTCTAAGATGATAAAACACGAGCCAATAGCTTCATTTCAATGTTTTATGGCAAGAAGAACATCATACGAGTCAAAACAAGTGCATTCTCTAAGAAGAAATTGACAAAAACTCTAAGCCTATGTGGACGACCTCATCACCAAAAACCTCGAAGCCTATGTGGACAACCTCATCACCAAAACTGTGAAGTCATCCAAGCACATCGAAGCCTATGTGGACACTTTAAGGAAGAACAAGATGAAGTTGAACCCTAAGAAGTGTATCTTCAAAGTGAGAGGAGGCAAGCTCCTCAGATTCATGATAAGCAAAAGAGGCATCAACACAAACACAGATAAAGTGAAGGCTGTGATTGACATGAAGCCTCCGAAGTGCGTAAAATACGTACAAAAGTTGATAGGATGCATTGCGGTGCTCCAACGGTTTGTCTCCAAATCAGCAGATAAGTGCGCACACTTCTTCTCAACACTAGGGTAGGGACAAGGTTTGAATGAAGCGATGAGGCCCAAGAGGCTTTCGAAAGGCTGAAGTTGTATTTGGGATCCTTACCCAAGATAACCTCACCGAAGCTAGAAGAGAGACTGTTCCTCTACCTCGTCGTTTTTGATAGTGCCGTCGCCTTAGTCCTCGCAGGGAAGAAGAGAGGAGGCAGGAACCAGCCTACTTCACCAGCCACATCCTAGGAGGAGCTAAATTCAGATACTCTGCACCAAAGAAGTTTTCTCTAGGAGTCCTCATCAGCTCCAAGAAGCTCAGGCCTTACCACCAAGGTCACCCCATAACTGTTCTGACGAACAAACCGTTGAAGAAGATACTAGGTAGATTGGACTCGGCCGGAAGGGCACAAGTGTAGGCGTACAAACTTATTGACTACGACATCTCGTACAAGCCTAGGAGGATGACAAAAAGCCAAGCCCTTGTTGATTTTGTTGCCGCATTGACACCCTCGAAGAAGACACCGAGTTATTGAACCGAGTCCTTGCTGATAAGCGTCGATGGTTCATCATGCAAGAGTGGGAGTGGAGCAGGTATCGTCATCACCTCAACCGAGGGGGATGTCTTCGAGTACGCGATGAGATTCAAATTTCAAGCATTAAACAATGAAGCCGACTATGAAGCCCTCATCACAGGAATGGAAATGGCCCAGGCCGCCGGGGCTAGGAAACTCAAAGTTAGGATGGACTCCCAACTTGTCGTCTCACAAATCTCAGGGGACTACAAAGCCAAGGGAGAAGGGATGAAGGCATACCTTGGCAAAGTCAGGAAATGATCAAAGACTTCAATGAAGTGATAGTAGACCACATCCCCCGATCAGAGAACCACCATGCCGATGGCTTGGCTCGCCTGGCAAGCTCTTCTCGCGAAGGGGTATCCCGAAATATTTTTTGGGAAGGGAAGGAGAAGAGAAGCATCGGACTTAAGCCTGAAGTCTTTGTACTTTATCGAAGATATGAGTGGATGGAGCCCTTGATAGCTTGGTTGGGAGTGGGGAAATTCCCAAAAGATAAGAAGGAAGCAAAGAGGATCCAGATGAGAGCCAAGTGGTTCAAACTTCAAGATGGAATTCTGTACAAAAGGGGATTGAGCCACCCACTGCTAAGGTGTGTCTAGAAGACACAACGGAAGGAGATCATCCAAGAGGCCCATGCCGGCATATGCGAAGTCCATCAGGGGGGAATAACCATAGCTCACAAGATCTTGAGGCTAGGTTTCTACTAGCCTACCCTGAAGAATAATAGAGTCGAAATGATTAAGAGTTGTGAGAAGTTCCAAGTTTTCGCGTTGGTCCCGAAGCTCCTGTCTGCCGAGTTGACGCCCTTTCTATCTCCATTACCCTTCCACCTCTGGGGAATGGTGTAACAGCCCAGCCCAACTACCACCACGACACAACCCAATATGATGGGAAGTCACCCTTTGGGCCCATAATCTACAACTTAGGCCCAAAAGGGGAAGGCCTTGTTGGTTTAGTAGTTGGACTGAAGCTGTTATAAGCTAACTCAGCTCCTCACATTCAACCGATGTGAGACAACTAATACTTGGGGTGTTACAAACTTCCCCACTTAAGGAACACAGAGTCCTCGTTGCGCCCTTGGGTACCCATCTGCCCTAGAATCTCTTCCCACTAGACAGCTGCCCTAGGCTCTCTGACCACAGGCGCAGTACGCGGTCGCAGGGTTGCTCTAATACCATATGTAACAGCCAGTCCAACTACCACCACAACACAACCCAATATGATGGAAAGTCACCCTTTGGGCCCATCATCTACCACTTAAGCCCAAGAGGGGAAGGCCTTGTTGGTTTAGTAGTTGGACTGAAGCTCTTATAAGTTAGCTCAGCTCCTCACATTCTACCGATGTGGGACAACTAATATTGGGGGTGTTGCAAATAAACATTGTTGGTCCCTCCCCATAGGCCTGGGCTAGTTGAAGTATGCCATCATCGTCGTCGACTACTTCACTAAGTGGATCGAGGCTAGGGTTGTGAAAAACATAACTGTGGTAGATGTAAAGAAGTTCCTCCTTGAGAACATGCTCACGCGCTCCGGCACCCCCTGAACCATCATATTCGACAATGGAAGACAATTTGATACACCAAAGATCACCGACTGGTTGGCCGAGTACGGAGTAAGAGCGAACTTCACTACAGTCGCAGGACCCCATACTATTGGTCAGGTGGAGTTGAGAAATAAAACCCTGGTTAACTGAATAAAGAAGAAGCTGGATAATAACAAAGGGCTATGGGCAGACATGCTAACAGAAGTCTTGTAGCCATCGAGAACAAATGAGAAGACAATCACAAGAGAGACACCCTTCAACCTCGTCTACGGCTCCAAAGCAGTACTCCCATTAGAACTCGCTAACAGGAGTCCGAGGATCGAGCACTTCGACCCCGGGACAAATGATGAGAAGCAAAAAAATAACCTTGCACTTCTCCCAGATGTACGAGGAGACTCACGATTGAGGGGCAAGATCTAAAAACAAAGAATGACCAGAGCTTTCAATCGAAAAGTGAGAATAAGAAAGCTGAATGTGGGAGATCTCGTCCTAAGGACTATGGAGTCGGTAAGAAGACAAAATGAAGAAGGGAAGATGACCCCAAACTGGGAAGGACCCTACAAGGTGGCAAAAATGCTAAATTCAAATAGTTACCATTGGAGACATCAGAAGGAAGGAAGATAGACAGGCCTTGGAATATCAACAACTTCCAGAAGTTCTTCATATAGGATGCGGTCTCGTCACTAAGCCTCGTCGGGGTAGGCACCCCGTAACAACCTCTTATCAACCTTTTTGATTCCTAGACTTGAGTTTCTAGATGACGGGGCAAGCACCCCCAAATAGCCTACTATCCTTTTTGTAAGGCCATTCGCCGAATGGGGTAGTCACCCCCAAACAGCCTACTATCCATTTTGTAAAGGCTGATGGCCGAAGGGGGTCGGTTCCCCCAAACATCCATGAATGAAACCTTTCGTCTACATGTTGTCTTACGAGTATTTCCTTTATTTAACATCAAAGATGAAACCCAACCCTAGGGACAAATGAATTAAGTCTACATCACGGTTAGACGAAGCCGCACCCTGGGGGCAAATGAACTTAATCTACATCACAGTTAGACAAAACCCCACCCTGGGGGCAAATGAACTTTGACTACATCACGGTTAGACGAAACCCCACCGTGGGACAAATGAACTAAGTCTACATCACAAAACAAAACCCCACCCTAGGGGAAAATGAACTTAGTCTACATCACGGTTAGACGAAACCCCACCATAGGGGCAAATGAACTTAGTCTACATCACTGTTGGACAAAACCCCATCCTGGGGACAAATGAAGGAAGTCTACATCACGGTTAGATGAAACCCCACCCAAGGGGCAAATGAACTTAGTCTACATCACGGTTAGACGAAACTTCCCCTGAGGCAAATGAACCAAGTCTACATCACGGTTAGACGAGACACCACATGGGGGAAAATGAACTTAATGTCTACATCACAGATAGACGGGACCCCACCATGGGGGTATAGTGAAATTCCTATAACACGATTAGATGAAGTAAAACATAAGAAAAGTATCATACAAGATCTTAAGAGACCCCGACCTAGGGGGCAGATACCAAGAATCTCATTCTCATTTATTGAAATTCATTGCATGGATTACTACAAGCAAAAGAAAAGAAATACAAGGGAAAATATCTGTAAGCGCCAAAGACAAAAACTAATACACCAAGTTCTTCCGCCAAGGGGAGAACCCTCAAAAGTTCAAGTGGAGGGGAAAGCCCGGACGAGGCCTCAAGAAGAGGGCAGATGCCCCAAGAAGGCGTCATTGGATGAGGTGGGGGACGTAGACGTGATGTAATGCGCCAAGTCCTTCCAACCTTGGAGGATTGCATTTGGACAACATCCTCAACCATAACCACCCAACACCTTTCTCAAGCTTCCAGCTCCACACCTCCGTCACCCCGCAGGGACGAGATACAACAACCGGGAAAGGCTGCCTCTCTCAGACCCCTGAAGGGAAAGGTGTGAGGAACAAGAGCAAGGGGACAAGCTCATCTTCTGGCCCGTGAATGGAGAGAGGATGAAAATCCATCACCAATCCATTCAGGAACTCGAAGATCGAAGAACAACTACACAAGCCCCTACCGACCGTCATCCCTCCAACAGTTAAGGATGTAACTCACTGAAGCCAAATTAGATAATCATACCGACCTATGGGGGCCACGATTGTCAAAAAGTTTTAAACATGGATCAACAAAAGAGCCGAAACCCCCAAGGCCGACATAGCCATGGACGAAACCCATCTCGCCCAGGAAAAGAAGGGGAGAAGGGACAAAGACGAAAGAATATTGAAAGAGAAGGGACATGTTTCTTTACTCATAGAGGAAGTTGAGAGAAGAAAAGGAAAGGTGCAAGGAGAAAATGATAAAGGAGCCTCTTTTTAGGCAAGGCAAAAATCGATCAACGGTCTGGACCATCCTAGAAAAACAGGGGATGCACGACATGTGGTGTAACGTGCCCCAAGAAGATAAGAGGGCCAAAAAATTAGCAAAGAAGGGAACGTTTCCCAAGAAGAAAACGCATGCGTAGGAAAAGCATTGATTTGCGAGCCTCCTCAAAAAGCACCCAAAAAACTTCCAAGTACTGAAAGACGAACCCCTCCTCTTGGCATAGTAGAGAAGCATCACTCCCAACCCAAGGAGAGCGTGAGACGAAGGGAAACCCTTCGTCTAGACCTTTTCAGCACGACTGACTTAGCTTGCTCAAGTAGGGGCAAAGGGACGAGAGACCCAACCCCCACTATGAGTCCTCAGCACACTCAGCAAGCATCACTTGAACAAGTATGGTGCAGAAAGCAAGACAAAGTGCAAGCATTGAAAAGCAAATAACAAATATTCATTCAAAGCGAAAAAAGACTTCGTCCACAATTCCTTTACAAAGTAAAAAACCCAAAAAAAAAAAAGAAAATTACATTACAACCCGCATCAAGACGAAGAAGACTTAGGAGAGTACACGACGAAAGCATCATCAAAGAGAAGGGACAACATCATGACCCCTAGGAGAAGAGACCCAGTCGGTGTCATTCTTAGGAGAAGAGACATTCCCAGCACCAGCCTGGCAACCGGCCCCCACACCATGATCACCCTCATCTCAGGGTCCTCGGTGATCCCCTATGTCGTACAGGAAGGAGGTGTCAAAGGCCAGGAGGTCAGCGGCCTTGACCTCGCCGAAGTGCTTACGAGGGTCCCATCTTAACTCGTCTCTATAGGCCTCATCAATGTTCAAAGGGTCCTCCCCCAATTTGGCGACTAGTTGGACAACCCTCTTCGGTTGCAGATACTTGAAGCCGTCTTCGGTGCTGAAGATGACCATAAAAGCCTCCTTGATACTCTTCAAGAAAACCCTCTTGGACACGACCATTGCATCACCGAGGGCCTTGGAGTGGGCCTTCTCCTTCTCCAGCTCAGCAAACGTCTTCAAACTAGCCTCATGAGCAGCGGACTTCTCGTCCATATCCTTGGCTAGTTCAGCCTTGGAAGTAGACTTCTAGCCCTTCTCCTTGGCTAGATCAGCCTCGGCAGCAGCAAGCTTCGCCTCCATTTGGGCCTTCTCCTTCTCGAAGGCCTCGCAGCGCCGGCCAGCCGATCTTTCTCCTTCTTAGCCTTCCCCTTTGCCTTCTTGGCTTTCTCCTTGGCCCTCACAACCTCAAGCCTTTCTGTATTGGCATCCTGAATTGACGCCTCCGCCATAGCAAGCTTGCTGCAGTGCCAAGACATGATCACCGCTTGTGAGATGAAACAGAGACTTATCAGTTCAAAGAAAAGAAAGAAACACAACACCGGGAGACGAAGCATACCTCCATAGCCAAGCAACGGCTCATGTACTCAGCAACACCTGGACAATCCTCCAGGTACTAAAGGTCCTCCCCAGGCAGGACCTTTTCCAGGAAGGAGGCCGCCACCCTATCCTTCTCCTCCAGAGTTTGAGAAAGATACCGGGGAAGAATGCCTCCCGACGAAGCCCTAATGGGGGGCGAGGGGGGGCGAGCAAGAAATAGATGGGGCCTTCCCTTTGTCCTCGAGGGAACAAGACGGGGGAGTCGAGACGGGAAGCGTCATTGGAACAGCCACAGGATTGTCCCTCTCGGGGCTCCTGTCGGAGACGACCTCGACCATGTTCTTCAGATCCTTCTTGATACCTGCCTTCTTATGAAGTTTGGGAAGCAGGGAACCCGTGGCGACGGGGGTGGACGAAGACCCCCCAACTCGAGACGAAGAGGCTGTCATCTCTTTCTTATGCTTCACCCGGCTCCTTTCTTTGCTTCCTTTCTCTGCGCAAATGAAAGACGAGTGAGCAGACGAAGATATCATAAGACGAAGGAAATACAATATTTGCAAACACTTACCTCCCTCGTCTTGGCAAGGAGCAATTTGTTATCAACCACTATCCTGGCCTAGATATCCGCTATAGATGAAGCTCCCGTCATATCTGCACCCGCTGAGATGGTTAGAAGAGAAGAACGAGCAAGCTCTGCAAAAAGAAGGATGAAGAAAGTGAGTTAACGATATGTAATAATCGAAGAGCAAACAGAAGGGAAATAGACGAAAAGTACCCGGGTCCATCGCATCGCTGATCCCATGGTACACCAAAAACTTCTTGTCCTTGGTCCACCTCCTTTCAGGGATCCACCAAAGGGGCATCTTCATGAAGATATTTGTATCGGCCCTCCGATACTTTTCCTCCCAGCGAAACAAGTCCAGAGTGACCTCGTCTTTTGCCGAAGGCTTATCGAGGGTAGCCGAGATAGGAACATGGGTCCACCTGGGAATCTCGTTTAGGAAACTATCCTCTGTGGTTCAGACATAAAAAAAAATGGACACCCAACATTGGTTCTTAGATGGCATCGAAGGCCCAAACACAAACTTGTGCTTGGGCTCAAAATAAAAAATGGAATTTATAGAAGGATGAGGTCGGAGGCCGTTGGTCACGAGGGAGCATAGGTCGAGGGTCGGTTTAATTTTATGTACATGGCAAAAAATGGTAAAAAAAGGTGATATGTCCTCAGGAGGGAGAGGTTGAAGGGATGAAGAGGCGATCGGAAGCCAAATCTGCCTGACAGTTTATGAAAAGTGACGAAACCCTCTGGGGGATCGACCATCGAGCCTTCCTATGGCCCCAGTAAGAAAGCCCTCGTGGGGCCACCAACCACGACAAGTAGTGGTCGAAATCATCCTCAGATATACTCCAACCACTTGGTATCGTGCTCGGATCCTCCTTCACGATGGCCTTGTCCTTGTCCGTGTTCTTCGTCTTCTTTTTCTTCACTGCTCTCATCTTGCCCTCCGGAATATAGTACGATGGGAGACAAGCTACGGTGACCTCGTTGGGATCCGGGGTATGATGAGCCAGCTAGGACCGGAGCAACAAAAAAGAGAAATTTAAGAGGTTACCAACAGACAAAGCCGAGTCCGAACTCTCGTCTAGAACGAGTTTTTGCCTCTCGAGAGGCTTCGACTTGGTGGCCTCGGCGGACGACAGGTTAGGCTCATCCTCGAGATAGTAAGGCACCCTTCGAGCTATTTCCGAGCAATCCTTCTAGCTATAGTCTTTCTATGGACGCGTCAAAGCTACACAGGTACCGCCGAACTCGCCGGAGCCGAAGCATAGACATTATTATCATTACTAATATCTTTTTCTAAAGAGTTGGGGTTACTCACCGACACTTTATTTCTAATATGCTCGGGACGGGGGCCAGACAAAGTGTCGACCCCTGCTTGCCATCCGTATGTGTGGGACCTTCCGCTACGCAAAGATTATTCATGTCGAGCTCCCGGCCTAGACGATCCTGAGCTTGGAGAGGTACCTCCTTAGGGGCAAGACCTTCGACCTGGGAGTCCTCGTCCTCATGGAGGAGCCTGAATGCCTCCATGAGCCTCTCCAGACGCTCTTAATGAGACTCTAGGGTCGCCTCGACGAAGGCACCAAGGACCGGATCCCATTCAAAGTCATTGTTAAGACACATATTTACAAAGAGACAAAGGTACATGGAAAAGACAAGACGACGACGAAGACGATTGGACGACTTGATCCTTGGCTAGGGCAAGACACAGACTCTCTCTCTCTCTCTCTTTCTCTCTCAAAGACTTTATCTCTCTAAAAAGTTCATAGAAAAAATGGAGCAAATGAAGATAGCAAATGAAGGAGGCCCCTTATATTTATAGGGGTGGAGAAGGGGAAGGCGAAACATCTTATCAGTTAAGTGAAATGTCGTGTCAGTTGGGACATGTCTTAAGATGGACTTCCTGATCTCGCCACATGTCACACGCCCCCTCACTCAATCGTCCCGAGACAAGTAGAAGGAGATGAAGGGACGTTCCCTTGGATACCGGAGAATCCCCTCTCCCATCCAGTCCTTTCGTATCAAGGAAGCCCCCTCGTCGAAACCTGGGAGCCGGCCTAATCCGAGTGGCAAATGTTTGGTCAGTTTCGTCTCAGGCCCCACTTCAGCCTTTGGAGCCCTTCGGCCCACTTCGTCCTACCACCCGCTTCGATCCATGATCGTGCCCTTGACGGGCCCCCTTTTCAGCGGCCCGCTGGTTCTTGTTGAACGACTAGTGGCCACCCTCGTCAGCTTGGTT
>ONZA01015939.1:21194-34649 GCA_900322205.1 Kewa caespitosa | reverse complement strand
TGGTTGGACCACTAGGGCCCACAAGGCTACTAGGAGTTTTACTTGAGGAAGAAGTTTGTTCTCTCCTAGACTTTGATTAAGAGAGTAACTCTAGGGCTATATATATGTGATATATGGTAATCTAGTACCACAAGGGATCTAAGAGAAGAACAAGAGTTAAGAACTCTAGAGTTAAGAACTCTCTCTCTTTCTCTCTCCCTCTCTTTTTTCTTCCTTCCTTGTTCGTGCTAGTACCCGGTTCAAGAAAGATCAGTGCGTGAGTTCGTGTAGACTGCGGTAGAGGAACTGTGCCTTCAGTTCTAAGTCTCTTGCTTGGGAAATCACGCTACAAAAGTAAGTTAGTCTTAAACATCCTTTTACATGTTATTACATGGCTTTTAATTCTTTCTTGGGATCATGTTCTAGATGTTCATAATATGATTATGTTCTAATCGCTTCCGTTAAAGTACTCCGTATAAGATCTAGAACCCTACAATTTCTTCCCTGGTTTCTTCCTTCTCCTGGGCTATCCTCTCTCTCTCTTTGAAACTTCTGGATATGTTGACTATTGAGGGGGTAGGTGTGGTGTTAATGTTCTAATTTATCAACTATCATCCTACAATACAATTTCATACTATGACGTACGTGTATTTTTATTTTAGTTTTTCTGATCAAATTATTGGCTAAAATTTGTGGTTGGATGGGATATATCCTAGATCTTTGCTTTTGTTAATAATTTAATATTAATAGTAGCTGTTAAATTTGTTGCAGTTGCAGCCAAGTACGACAATGCATGTTTAATAATTTCAGACCATTCATACAGTTAAGGTTTGGAACGGAGCATCATGGTGAACATCTAGACTTTGTCAGTGTTAGTGAAGTACACCTGGATACAAGTTTTAACGTAGAATGACGAAAATTCCCTGCTGCGTCCTGTCCTTCATGCCAAGCACTGTTCAACCAGAGGCAGAGCAACGATTAGGTGTAGATCATTACACAGATTTCAGAGGGTGTAATGCAATTAACTTAATTGAATTCAATTGAATTGATTAACAATCTTTTTAAAATTAATATTTAACTCTATATAAAACTTATTGAAATCTTTTTTTAATTTTGTGGTCAATATGGTCAAATGTATATTGAACCAAAAAAAAATAAAAAAAATGTGGTCATACGTACTAATTAATTAACTTTACCCCAGCAGTTGCACAAATGTTGAAGGAAGTTTATTTTTATTACATTTCAATATTGAACGACGAGTATATTTATGAAGATGTGGTTCTCTGTTACCTTAGCAATAGGTTTAAGCTTGTGCATCGTGGTATATAATGCTCTATTAGTATAGTTTCAATGACATTTGAAAATAAAAAATGAATATTGTGGTTGACCAATGCATAAGCGTTACTATTTGAGATTTTGATGCATAATTCATGCCAATTATATATACCGGGCGGATCCTATAAGAAATGCTATTTATATGAGAAATGAGAAGTGATTCACACCACAAGATCAAAGAGATCAAACGACCTAGAACTGGCAAGCCTTAGAGAGACAAGCGCACCCTGACTTCAACAATGAAGGGCAAAAGCGTCATTTACCACAATGACAAAAAACAAAATATCAAGCACGCCTTCTCTCTCCTTCCATCTCTCTCACGACCCACCTCCCTGAGCTCCAGATCCAAATTCACGACCTGCAAGTGTTCGTAAGACGTCGTCATGTGGTCGCCTGACACCGTCACGAGCTCGCCTAAGATGAGTAGTGAGATTAACTCAGCTCCATTGACGATTATGGGATCCTGTGGATTGTGTTTTCTAAGGTCGTGTATCGTGAACATGTTTGGGCCAAATTTTCAAGGCCCCCGTTGACCATAATCCCTTCCAGGGGCACTTTCAGAAATTTCCTATCCATGAAGTACCCTGGAGAGCACGGCTGCCCCCCAAGGGTAGGTCGTGAAGGAATGCGACCCTCCACGTGAAGAACAACAAAGGCTATAAGATCTTTCCCGATATACTTTTCAGATATGGGTATTTCCAGAAGTGGAATGTGTGCTTGTGCCCTCACACGCCCAAGGTCCCGTCGGCCTGGGACAGCGTCGTCATCCCACCGGCAAGTCACAAACCCTAGCTAGGGTTGAGGGAATCAGATCCTATAAAAGGACCTACACACATCCCAAGAAGGTACACACAATATTCTCTCATTAATTGCATAATTATTGCACTTTGCTCTCAACATTAATTCCATAGGTGCTCGAGTCCGAAGTGCATACCCACACTTTCTATTTGCCCCTTGGCCTTGCTTGTAGCCGAATCTCTTTCCAGTTATCCCGAACTGACTTAGACAGCGAAGGACCGATCCCCGGACCATGCCGGGGTAGTTCACGTGCTCTCATTTTGCAGGTCACCTCAGACTGTTAAGAAGTACCTCGGAGCTTCTCAGTTCTCACGCAGCCGAAAGCATTTCAACACTTTTGAGTTTCAAAGGTCTACTCCGTCACCCAAAATGACCCGAAACATTTGGCGCCGTCTGTGGGGAGTGGCTAGCCAAAGTTGCATGAGATTGAGAAATAGCAAGCATATTCAAACACCTTAACCAATCCAAGACATGTCTCATCATAATTCGGCCTCTACTAGCTCGCCAAGGAGGAACCTGCCTCCACATCCTCCTCTGGGACCTGTCACCCGGGAAGAGCTTGCTGCCTTCCAAACGAACATCCTAGGGGATATGCAGAAAATGTGCATATCCCGACGAGAGACAATCCGTGGAAGCAAGGAACAGTTTAAAGGAGTTAAAAAGCCAACTTAGGACAATATTCCTAGCCCTGAAGGACGAGAGATGTCAAGGTCTACTCAGGTCCTTAAGTCCCCCCTTTTCAGTTTAGCCAAGGTTCTTTTGACTTCCGCTCTAAGAGGAGAAATTCGGAACAGCATAGAAGCAGGAGAAATTGATCCGCCGGAAGCTTGGGGAAAGCCAAGTCTAACTTGCGGCATGAACTAGAAAGCATCCGACGAGAGAAGGCCCGACAGGAGAACGACAAAGAAACAAATGACCTTAGGCACTTCCTAAGGTTTAGAGAAGCTGAAAAAGAAAAAGAGAAGCAGAAGCAAGAGAAGTAAGACTGGTCCCTAGGAGGCTATCAAGAGACCTCCCAAAAATACTTCGACCTCGGAGATACCTCGGATCTAAACATACGAGTGTCGTTTAGCGAGGAAATCATGGAACATCCAATCAGCCTCAACACGAGGATAGGGAAGGTGAAAAAGTACAATGGTACTACCTCTCCCAAGGAGCACATACTGGCTTATGATGCGGCAATGATGACCTAAATACGAAATGACGCAACTATGTGCCGTCACTTTGTAGGGACCTTGGAGGGTCGAGCTCAGAAGTGGGTGAACCACCTACCTCGTAAAAGCGTACACAGTTACGATGAGCTGTGCGAGATCTTCATGGAGAATTTCATGACCTGCAAGAAAACGGAGAAGTGCTCCGAAGACCTCTTCATTATTACCCAAGCCAAGAACGAGTGCATGAAGGATTATGGCAAGAGGTTCAATGACTAGTGCCTGGAGATAACCAAGCTCGACCCGTCATAGCTTGCACAACATACATCAAGGGCATCGTTAAAGGTAGCGAGATCCTCCAGGACTTCGAACACATGAAACTTTAGGGACAAAAGCTAACCTTAGCTTATGTCCGAGCTTACTCATCTAAAGTCTTTATCGCCTGGGAGAGGTCGGGTAGAGACAAGGTCGGGTAGAGACATGGTGACGGGTAACTATCGGGTCGACAAATTCAGAGAGGGAAGGCGAGCTTGAAATAGGAAGCATAATAAAAGGAAAGCTGAGACATTAAATGTTGAGAAGCCAAATTTCAAGAAAAGCGGAGCAAACCGCAATAAAGGAGGACAAGTCGGGTCAAAGAAGCAGTTCGATAGAAAGACTCTTGAGAGCCTGACAGTGAACAAAATCATAAACTGTAATCAGGAGGAAGTCCTTGCTAAAATAGACCCCAAGATGCTGCCGGACCCAACCCCCATGAAGGAGAGCAACAACAAGAGCTACTTCTTTCGCCACTACCACAAGAATAATGGACACATCACAAGATACTATCGTGAACTCGAAAGCCATCTGGAGAAACTGAGAAAAGAGGGCAAAATCAGCTCTTTCCTAAAAGATACGGCCACCACCTCCGTATAGCCAGACCAGGGGGCAGGAGAGAGTCCCACCTCGGCTTCATATTTTTACAAAGTTGCAGTCATCTCAGGTGGTCCGACTATAGGAGGATTGACAAACAAGGCAAGAAGGGCTCACCTGAGGTCCCTCGACCAAATCCTGTTGGTCGAGGAAGTCCCTAAGTTCGGAAAACCTATCTACTTTGAAGGAAGTGACGCCCGACCACTGCAATACCCCTATGACAATTCTCTGGTCATAGAAGTAAAACTCGCAAGTACCCTGGTGAAGAGGGTGCTCGTGGACACCGAAAGTTCGGTAGACGTCATCTTATTGATGTCTAAAAGATCTCAGCTACTCAGCGAAAAAGTGATACCTATTAGCCATCCCGTGGTGGGCTTCGGAGGGAACCAACAAGGGGGGACAAAGAACGAAGCAAGGCACATCATATCCGAATTCCTCGTAGTCGATGTGCCCCTGGCACATAATGTGTTGCTCGGCAGGCAGATCTCAACAAAATCAATGCACACATCAGTATGGTACAGCTAACGATGAAATTTCATCGAGATGATGGCGAAGTGGAAAATATTTGTGGAGACCAGAAGACAACTCGATCTTGCTACATATAGTGCCTCAGCAAGAGTTCTCTCGAATTGAAAAAGGCCCCTGCAACCAGCCAGGTGCTAGAATCGATGAAGAGAAGAAGGGACAATGCCGCCGTAGTTGAGACGACAGTCCCACAAGAAGAAGAAACCAAATCAAAAAAAGGACAGGGAAAAGACGTTCAGTGCCTAATGATAGACGTCCCCTCGTCCAAACTACTTGACGCTAGAATTGAAGAGCGAGAAAGAGCCAAGCCCTCGGGGAGGAAAGTGGAGGTCATCTTGGACTCAGCTCGGCCAGAGCGCATCACATATCTTGGTGACGACCTCGACGAGCGCACTATGGCAAAACTTTCCTCACTACTCCGGGAATACCAAGATGTGTTCGCCTTTGGTCCCGACGAGATGCCCGGGATCAGTAGAGGGCTCATGGAACATAACCTCAGGATCGATCCGAAGCTAAAGCTTGTAAAACAAAAGAAGAGACATCTAGGAGAGGAACGAGGCCGAGCCATTGCCGAAGAGGTACGAAAACTCCTACAAGCAGGTTTCATCAGGGACTGTAAGTATCCGAAGTGGCTCGCCAACATAGTCATGGTTAAAAAGGCAAATGGAGCATGGAAAATGTGTGTAGATTACACCGACCTTAACAAAGCCTGCCTAAAGGACCATTTTCCTCTCCCTTGAATCGATAGACTAGTGGATTCCACTAGTGGTCACGAGCTACTAAGCTTCATGGATACCTTTTCGGATACCCCCAGGTCTTTATGAGTAAGAA
Source organism: Kewa caespitosa (assembly GCA_900322205.1). Lineage (NCBI taxonomy): Eukaryota > Viridiplantae > Streptophyta > Magnoliopsida > Caryophyllales > Kewaceae > Kewa > Kewa caespitosa. Next base: position 29,118 of record ONZA01015939.1, on the reverse strand, counting down.
AGACCAAAGCTCCACAACCTTCATCACTGACGAAGGAGTATTGTGCTACAGAAGGATGCCGTTCGGTTTAAAAAATGCGGGGCCACTTTCCAGCGCCTCATCCAAAAGGTTTTTAAGATCCAAATCGGCATAAATTTGGAGGCTTATGTTGACGATCTAATCACGAAGAGCGTCGAGTCGTCCAATCATGTGGACGACCTAAGGGAGACTTTCGAGACCCTTAGGGCAAATCAGATGAAATTGAACCCCAACAAATGCATATTCGGAGTACGTGGTCGAAAGTTCCTCGGGTTCATGGTCAGCGAAAGGGGAGTCGATGCCAATCCCGAGAAAGTACAAGAAGTCCAAGAAATGAAGCCCCCAAGGTGTATCCGCGATGTTCAGAAGTTCACAGGATTGAATCACTTTGTGTCAAAATTTGCCGACAAATATGCTCCCTTCTTCAAAGCCCTAAGGAAAGGAACCATGTTTGAATGGGGGCAGGAAGCCCAAGATGCGTTCGAGAAGCTGAAGTCCTACTTAAGACATCTGCCTCGGATATCCATCCCAAAGGCCGCTTAGCGGCTATACCTTTACCTTGCAGTGTCTAACATAGCAGTTGCTTCGATCCTGGTTAGAGAAAATTACAAGGCTCACGAGTCGATATAGTCCACCAACAATGCCCTAAACAAAGCTGAATATAGGTACATGACTCTTGAGAATTTTGTCCTCAGAGTCCTCATCAGTTCAAGGAAACTGAGGCCCTATTTTCAAGAGCATCAGATCGTAGTCCTCACCAATCAATCTCTGAAGAAGATACTCGACAGACTTGAATCTGCTAGCAGAGTCCAACTATGGGCTCACAAGTTGACGGACTACGATATCATCTATGAATCACGAAGGGCAATCAAGATCCAAGCATTGGCCGACTTCGTCGCTGAGTTAACGCCTTCAGACCACGTCCCGAAGGCTTGGGTCGACCACTAGTCCATGAGCATGGATGGATCATCTTGCAAAGATGGAAGCGAAACCGGGAAAGTAATTTGTTCCCTAAGAGGGGGATGTTTTCGACTATGCAATGAGGTTCAAATTCCAGGCCTTTAACAACGAAGCAGAATACGAAGCTCTTCTTGCCAGACTAGCTGTAGCTCGAGCCGTGGGAGCCTAGAAGATATGTGTCAAGATGGACTCATAGTTGGTGGTCTCCAACGTCGATGGAAGTTATGAAGCCCGGGGAGATGGAATGAAATCCTACCTTGCAAAGGTCAGAGAATAAATGAATAATCTTAAAGAAGTCATCATGGAGCATGTGGCTAGGTTAGAGGACATCATGGTTACGTACTGGCTCGACTAGCTAGTTCGTCCGTGGAGGGTATGCACCAAAACATCTTTTGGGAAGAAATATAGAAGCGCAACATTGAAAACGAGGTGACCATCAACATCCTAGACAAATATGATGGCTGGATGAACCCCATTGTCTCCTACCTGCGAGATGGAACCCTACCAAGAGATCCGAAAGAAGCCCAAAAGATGAAGGACAAGGCAAAATGGTTCGTCCTCGAAAATGGAATTCTATACAAGAGAAGCTTCACCCATCCACTCCTGAGAGGTGTATCACAGAAACAAGGGGAGGAAATTCTTTGAGAAGCGCATTACGGAATCTGCAGAGTTCATCAATGAGCGAGAACAATCTCTCACAAAGTACTTCATTTGGGCTTCTACTGGCCCACCATTTAGAGAGATGTAGTGAAAATGGTGAAAATATGTGACAAGTGCCAGTATTTTGCACCTATTCGTCAGCTTCCTTCAGCCGAGCTTACCCCCATCCTCGCCCCCATGCCTTTCCATCAATGGGGCATGGACATCTTGGGGCCCTTTCCCTCGGTGGCTGGTCAGCTAAAATTTGTCATAGTAGCTGTGGACTACTTCACGAAGTGGGTAGAAGCTCGAGCTATGAAAAACACCACGATTACTGATGTGAAAAGGTTCATCCTGGAGAATATCCTCACTTGGTTTGGGGTACCCCGAAAGATCATCTTTGACAATAGACGGCAGTTCGATAGTCCAAAATTAACCGACTGGCTAGAAGAAAGCGGAGTGAAAGCCATCTTCACAGCAATAGTTCGACCTCAAACCAACGGTCAGGTAGAATCTAGCAATAAAAACCTAGTAACCGGGATCAAAAAGAAACTGGATGGGGCCAGAGGACTATGGGCAGAAAAGATGATCAAAGTACTCTGGGCCACGAGAACAACAGAAAAGGCTATTATGGGAGAAACCTTGTTTAATTTGGTGTATGGCTCGGAAGCGGTCCTTCCAGTTGAAATCCTTAAAGAAAGCCCAAGGGTGGAGCACTTCGATGCTGAAAGTCCGAGGAACTCAGACTCCAACTGGATCTTCTACCCGAGGTCAGAGGTGATGCCCTCCTACGGGCCGAGATATACTAACAAAAGATAACCCGAGCATTCATTTCGTGAGTCAAGATGAGATGGCTCCATGTGGGAGACCTCGTACTGCGGAAGATGGAATCCGTTTGAAGGAATAATAAAGAAGGAAAGCTAACGCCTAATTGGCCCAAACCTTATTCTTCAGAATTTCAAAGAGCGAAAAGGGGGCCCTCACAAGGTTGTTGAAGTAATAAGACTAAAGACGTATTGCCTCGAAGCACTGGATGAACGCAAAATTCCGAGGTCCTAGAACATCAACAACCTACTTCGCTTCTATGTGTAATAAGCCCATCATAGAGCTTATTCCCCTTCTTATTTGCCATTTTCGGGGTACGCACCCTCAAAGAGCCTCTTATATTTCTTTCTCATATGAGGAACTCATCCTAGAGTTACCTCGGGGTCGGCACCCCTCAATAGCCAAGAATAACAAGTTCGTTCATAAATTCTGATTTCTTCTTGTGTCAATTCATGGACAATCTTCGGCGAAGCCCTACCCCGAGGACCGTCTAAAAAAAAAACACAAAATCCCACCACGGGGACAAACATAAGAACTGCTTCAAATTGGATTAGAAGAGCGAACAAATAGAAATCTGATCAACAAACACCTCGGTTTGTATCATGAATGAGTTAGCTCACAATCAGAATGTTCCACCTGGGGGGCAAATAAAGGAATGAAACAACCCCTTCGTCAGCATGGACGATAAACTTTCACAGAAATTCATACAACTTTGGATCATTTGATACAAACTATTTGTTTAAGTAAGGGCATAGTTAGGGGAAACACCCCGAGCTGCACCTAGAATAAACATCATGGTTTGACTTTCGGAAAGAAAGAGCAAAACTCAAACTCAGGGGTAAAAATGACGAAGAAAGAGAACACACTTCATTAAGTTATGCAGCTGAAGCCCGAGAAGAAACTACAAAAAGGACAAAGGTCCAAAATATGACAACCAAGGGAGGAGCAAGCAAAGTACAAAGGCTACTCATGTGACATAGGGCTGACCTACTCATTACCACGTAATATATGATGAAAAAAACTTTACACACATAGGGAACAAGTCGGCGTACTCACTACCATGTCATATGTTTAATGAGAGGCCCATTTGAGTAATAAGTCGAGCCCCAGCAGACCTCTCAAGAGATAGGGAAAGCCTGCCCATTACCATGTGTTCATGTGACGGGAACGACCTCGCACGCGAAACAAAGAACGAGCAGGCCAACACACTCCATGTTCGTATTTAGTCAGAGGCCCACTTGGATGACCTCAGCTGACCATACTGCTCGGCCTCATCATCCTCGGCAACTGATGACTCCACCTGAAGAGCTTTGTTACGTTGGTCTTTTGGACGGATCATCAATCCCTTGCCCCCAGTAGATCCGGACGGATTGATGTTGATGGCGTCTGCCAATCCTACTACGGGGTCAAAACTGAACTCCTCCCACGGAGAATAGGCCAAGAGCTCCTTCAACTTGGCCCTCATCTCTTGGGCGTCTTCCAGGCCTTGAGTGTCCTCGGCCTATTTTCACCACCATGGCAGCCTGGATGGCCTTGAATCCGACAACTGATATGAAGACGTCCATGAAGGCCTCTTCCAATTGGTCCTCCTTCCTCTTGGCCGCGTCCTTCACCTCATGACGAAGGGCGGCCACCTTGGTTGTCGTTGAGACCTCGGCCTAAGCTCCCTTAGCCCTCTTCAAATTCACCTCGGCCTTGGCCTCAGCCTTTGTTTGTCGATCCCCCCTCTTGGAGAGTTTCTCATCTCGGGCTTTCCTCTCGACGACAGCTACCTCCTTGCGAGCCTTGTGGAGCACGTCAGAGTGTGTTGCCAAGCGATCCTCGGTGTTCTTCAGCCGCGCTCGAAGATCAGCATTCACCGAGTCGTAGTAGAACATGGAGAGATAGGCCCAAAAAACAAGAAGACAGTTAGAGGACTCACTACGTAAAGACCAGAGCAAAGCATCGGGGTTAGATGACGAACCTGACGGACCGACTTCAGTGCGTTGCTCTAGGTAACCGACGAACTCATCTTCATGTCAGCGAGGTCCTCGATGGGGATGAAGTGCTGGGTGGTGTAGTTTACCATATTTGCTTTCCCCTCCTTGGTATGCCGAAAGTATATTGGTAAGGGGTGCACCCCGTCTGGCATCTCCTTTTCAGCTCCGAGTTCGATCCTCTCCGACCTCTCCTCCTAAGCAGGCTCTTCCACCAGATGCTTCTCTGACGCCTTCCCCTTGCCCTTGTCCTTGGAAGAGGGGGGAACCCGATCCACAACTCCCTCAATCAAAGCGGACCTCGAATTCGACTCAGTTCGAGGCTTCTTTGAAGAAGTCCCGAGGAGCTCGGCCACCGCCTCATCTACATCGTCGAAGATGAGGATTGTGCTGAGTTCGGCCAAAGAGTTTCTCCTCGATCTTGAACCCCCAGCAGTCAAGGAAGACTTCTTCCTCTTGGGCACACCAGCCGACATGGACTGCAAAAAGAAAACTGACAATCAGACTTAAGAACAAAGTTATTACAAGGACGAAAGAGTTTGTGAATACTCACGGAGTTGAGGAGCTCCTCTGCTTCGAGCTTCAGCTCCTCGGCTATTCTTGTATGTACCTCGGTAGTGGAGCTCTTTCCCAGCAAGTCCCGACTCTTTCCATCCGCATTGAGGGTGTCCATCGTTGCCTTTGCAAAATGAAAGGGGTTACAAGGAAAAAGATGAAGAGGAATGAACTGAATAAAACAGAGTGCTAAAGTACCCAAGCTCCACTTCTGGTTGACGCCTATGAAGACGAGAAAGTCTTCGTCCCTCAGCCACCTCTGTGCTGGTTGCCAGTATGGGGGCATTTTCACCCAAACCTTGGTCCCCTGCTGACCCCTCTTCGTCTCCCACTGGAAGTACAGGTCAGCCTTGGAGGGATGGCCTCCTCTACCATCGAATGCCAAGCTCACTGACTCAGCCACATTCCACTTTGGGATACGCTGCGAATCTTTGTCCCTCAAACCCTTAAGGAAGACGAAGAGTTCTTTCCAGTCGTGATTTGAGCTAGGATGAGGTGGTTCTACCACGTACTCTGGTTTCTCCGTAAAATGGGAAAACCCCTCGTTTGTGTTACTCGGGGTTATAGCCTTCATAATCGCCAGCTAGAGCCCTAGAGTCGGCTGTATCTCATGCACCTTGCAGTCCGCGATGAAGTAGGTGATCATCATCCAGCTGTTCGGGGCCAGCTGGTAGGGAGCAAGATCATAGTCTTGTAGGAGGGGTAGCCGAAATCCGGCTTCACTCATCAGCCTTCTTGCTGTGATACATTTCTCCGGCGGCCTCATCTCCCTCCTGTTCGCTCCCGCCCTCACCAACTTTATATCGTGTGGGGATCCAAACATACCTGTTGTCGAGGCCATTTTATCATCAGGAATGTTCCAGCAACACCTGTTCTCCTCCGTCAATCTCCTAGTTTTCTTTGGAGTATTTGAGGTCGACACTTTTGTGGCCATTACTACTCTTCGATCGATGAGGTAAGGAGGTCAGCAAGCAGCTGTGACTTCAGAAGGCGAAGGGGTTGCTGTCAGCATTGGAACCCGGGTACATAAGACAACAAACAAAACAAAAGAAACAAAATCAACGTACCGGGGGACGAAGTAGAATCGGGACTTTCAGAGAAAATGTCCTTTCATCTCTTATGAGGGCGAAGGAAGACAGGCTCGACGGACGATGACGTGGGCTCGTCCTCGAGATCATGAGGTTGCCTTTTTGCAGACGTGTTAAGATGAGCCGTTCCTTTTCGGGCTACCGATTTCCTTTTCAGTGATCTCCGAGCCTGTGTCGGGACCGCTGAGCTCGCCGGGACTGAAGGCTGCCTACTTTTCTTAGGGGGTTTATTACTACTGGGGGCTCGAGGCCTCGCCGAGGGAGGTGACTCTCTGCATTTCGGGCTCGAAGAAGGGTTGTACCCTGTCCAACGGTTAAAAGGGTTGGGATTGCCATAAATACTCCTCCATTATTGCCCAAACACCTCTTGTTTCCCGGCATCCAACTGTACCCTACGTTGATCAAAAGCTTTTAGTGGAAGTTGGTCTATTATGCTACTTTTTCGTTCTCTATGGACTCTAACAGCTTAATATACGCAGCTATTCATTTCCGTATTTCCCCCAAGAAGTCCTGCTCCCCCCTGGGCCGGACTAGCAGATGCAAAACCTGAAGGCCGATAGACATAACTGAAAGAAAAAGCTTCGGAGAAAAAGCTGCAAGGAGATGAAAAATTACTTAAAAAGTCTAGACCTTTGACGGAAGGGGATAATCTGGTCGAAGTGGTTGAAGATTGGAGGCCGAAATATTTGAGAAATGAAGGACAAAGTACTCGAAGATCAAGCTCCGAAGTACTTGAATAAACAAAGGCGAGGAACTTCAATTTCTGGAAATTTCCTCTCTCTAAAAAGGAAACTTTCTCTATCTAGAAATTTCAGGAATAGGATAAAGATAAAATGAGAAAAGTTGACCTATTTATAGAAGGTTCACGACAAAACCCTATGCTCACTGGCAAACGGACACGTGTCTGGGATAACCTCCTGCCACGTGGAATCAGTCTCCCCCTTGTTCAAAATCCCCTTTTGGAAGCCAATTCTATGAGTATCCTTTTGTGAAAGGATCACCGAGGTGAAGCTCATATCCAAAACAGTTCGGATCACGTACAGACCACGGAAGACGAAGTCCAACCTAATCCGAGGGGCAGATGTTTGGGCCAATTTTCCAAGGCCTATGTTGACCATTAATCATAACCCTTTCCAGGGGCACTTTTAAGAATTTCCTATCAATGAAGCACCCCGGGAGCTCGGCTGCCCCATAAGGGCAGGTCGTGAAGGAATGCAACCCTCCACATGAAGGACAACAAAGGCTATAGAATATTTTCCGATATACTTGTTAGATATGGGAATTTTCACAAGTGGACTTGTGTGCTTGGGCCCTCACACCCCCAAAGCCCCGCCGGCCCAAGAGAGCACCGTTATCCCACCGGCAAGTCACAAACCCTAGCTAGGGTTGAGGCATCAGATCCTATAAAAGGACCTACACACATCCCAAGAAGGTACGCACAATATTCTCCCATTAATTTCATAATTATTGCACTTTGCACTGAGCATTAATTCCAAAGGTGCTCAAGTCCGAAGTGCATGCCCACACTTTCTATTTACCCCTCGACCTTGCTCGTGGCCGAATCTCTTTCCAGTCATCCCAAACTGACTTAGGCATCGGATGACCGATCCCCGAACCACGCTGGGGGCAGTTCATGTGCTCTCATTTTTTAGGTCACCTTGGACTGTTAAGAAGTACCTCAGTCAGTTTTCACGCAGCCGAAAGCATTTCAACCCTTTTAAGTTTCAAGGGTCCACTCCGTCACCCAAAAAACCCCGAAACAGAAGTATATGTTTGCTGAACTAATTTCAGATGTTGTTTCCCTTTTTTAAATTGTTTCTTAACTTGCGAAATCACTTTCCTCTTCTGTATTGATTTGTGAGC
>ONZA01015934.1:20903-33213 GCA_900322205.1 Kewa caespitosa | reverse complement strand
ATAGGTCCATTACATACAACCCATTCGCTTCAACCCAACAACAAACTAAACTTAAAAAAGGGAAAGAAAATAAAAAAGCAAAACTTCACTTCATGCTCACGTGAAGAGCAACCCAAAATAGAAAATAAAAAGAAGGAAGAGTAAAATGGGTCAAATCCATCAATTTCCTTCGCTAGGAAAGTGGAGGAAGCTCCGAGATGTTCCCCCATGCCCGATATCACCTTCCCCCACCCTCAACAAACTGGCATGAGGTCAGTTGTCCTTACCCTCTGTCACACCACCCGACCCCTTAACAGTAGGCCCAGCCGCCTCCTTCCCCCCCTTTTAGTACTTTAATTTATTTTTTGTTAGCCTAATAATGCGCTATTGTCCCCCTAAGTATATATTGGCCCTTAAAATTATACTAATATTTTTTAGCTCTTGATTAAAATGTACTACATTATTCTTTATGTTCCATTCACTTGTCAACGTCAAATTTTAATCCAAAAAATATCTGACTATTTGTACAAAATACACATATTAATACCTTTTGGTTAATCATTTTGTGTATACATATATAATTGTAAATTATTTTACATATATGCTCAAAATCTTCCTTTTATGCCTAAATATATTTTTCTATTCTTGAAAAATTATTTTATTTATTTATTTTTATCACTTTGAATTTTTTTTAAAAAAAAAGAAAAATAAAAAACATGTCAAATTTTGAAAATTTTCAACTTTAATACAAATATATTTTTTTGGTTTTCTTCATTTTTTTTTTGTAGCAATCAAATGATATTAAAATGCAATATTTGTGTAAACATACATTTGTATATAAAATTAGTTGGTTTCATGTATTTGCTTACATTCACACTTACAAACAGTTAATATACTTTGTGGCACCATGGTGTACACCCACATGTTACACACTTAACCCATTTGTTACACATGTGACAAGACTTCTTTTGCACACTTCACACATCCTTATACACTTTAGATACACACTTTATACTCTCCTTTACACCCATGTGTATACATACACACTTATACATACACTCACCACTCATCCACCCCACTCCTCTACTGCTGCTGCTGCTGCTACTACTACTACTACTATTGCTACTACTGCTGCTGCTGCTGCTGCTACTTCTACTTACTACTACTACTGCTACTCCTACTGATACTGCTACTCCTGCTGCTGCTGCTGCTGCTACTACTACTACTATTACTACTGCTACTACTACTCCTACTACTGCTGCTGCTCTGCTACAGCTGCTACTGCTCCTGTTGCTGCTGCTGCTGCTCCTCCTGCTGCTGCTACTACTACTACTATGCTACTACTGCTACTCTGCTACTACTACTACTACTACTGCTACTATGCTACTACTACTGCTACTATTACTACTGCTACTACTACTGCTGCTGCTGCTGCTCTCTACTCACACTTAGCATTTTTAAGTTCAAGAGAGTTAACCTCTCTAATAAACTCATAACTAGAGGATTTAACTATTAATTTCAAAAGATAAAAGTGTTTTAAAACTGCTACTGCTGCTACTGCTGCTGCTACTACTCTCTACTTACACTTAGCATTTTTAAGTTCAAGAGAGCTAACCTCTCTAATAAACTCATAATTAGAGGATTTAACTATTAATTTCAAAAGATAAAAGTGTTTTAAAACTAAATATCTTCCTCAAATTGTTTCTCTTTTCACCCTAACACCAAGCGAGAATCTTGAATAAGAATAATTAGTGAGTAATTAACTCATTTCTTCAACTCCAAGAGTGGATCATCGAAAGGAGAAACTACAAGGGCAAGAACATCTAATTTAAGTTCAATTTTCCATCTTTACTTCTTGATTATCCTTACTAACTTCATTTGCCTTTTTGTGGCCATTTGATCTTTTTATTTTTTTCGACCTTTGGGTATGGTTAGGTGCCCCCTGCTACTTGCGGGGAGAACCTCTCCATCTTGTTCCTATAAGCAAATTGACTACTTGCTAATTAGACCTCATTTAGACCTCCACCAACCGTTGTGAGTAACTTGAGGGATGAGTGCTTAAGTTGGTGATTTTGTGATTAGTATAAATATGATATTTTCTACTTTATTTTAACTAAAATCAATAAAAAAAATAAATAAAAATCGTGCTTGTGCGCTTGGACAATCAATAAATGAGTATCGGAAGAAAAATTTGTTTTTCGGATTATTGTACAGTTTGACACCTTGTCACTAAAAACTCAATATCTCACTCGTTTGAGATTGGATTGAAGTGATTCAAAAGCCAAAAGGAAGCTAAATCAAAGAGATTAATTTTGAAACTAAGAAAGAATAATGTAGACCTCTGGACTGTCCTGATCACCCCTTTGAATTTGGGTCGGTAACGATTAGTATATAATCTACGGTAATGGCTAATTTTCTCTTAATTGGTTAGGGTTTTTGATTTTCATCCTTAATAAGAAATGAAGTAATCGTCTAGGGCTTTCTAACAACACCTACCACATCTTTAAACTCCTAGTATTTTAGGAAAGGTAAATTTTCTAATTTCACTCAGTGAACTGTCCATGAACTTGACTTAGTGTTTTACCATTAATTCAAAACAAAAATGTATTAGACCACCAAAATCAACTTGTACAATTTTCCTGAGTAGCCCTATGGGTCAGTAGCACAGTATAATAAACAGCTTTCAATTTTGAACAACCAAAAAATCACAAAAAATAATTTAGTAACCCACTATCCAGTTTAACGATTAAGTTGTAAATGGTCTAACAGTGAAATGGGTTAGAGTCTCCTTGATCCAGTTCTTTTGATGTCCATGTGGAAGATTAATCAGCCCATTTGGATTTTTAAGCAATTCATAGTGATTTTTAAAATTTGGATCTGACCCACTGTTCCGCCCAGGTAAACTGTCGGCTATGAGGATCTTTAAAAAATTCATTTTAAGTCCAAAAATCATAAAACTTTCCAGTCTAGTCTTTAAACAAGTGTATTAGCATTCATATTTCTTTTTTGTAAGTTTTAGAGTCCATTTGTCTAGTTTTCTAGATTGAAAGTTTTAAATAGTTAATAATAAACCATTTTCCGAAATCGCCACCCAACTTTAAATGATGACTCGGAGGTGTCTATGCCCTGTCATGACTTCATTCATACCCTGAGAGAACTTTTCGAGACTCCCAGGAGTGAGGACCGACTTCAAAATGAGCATTTTGCATTATTAGGACACTTGTTCTATTTTTAGGCTATTTTACGCCAATTTTCTGTATTTTAGGAATTCCAAGCATTTTTCCACTTTTCGAATATTGTATATTATTTTTACATCCGACCATGTAAAAACTGTCCTCCGAGACCATCTAGTGAAATTATGTTTATCGCTTTCCTTGTATGCTTGGCATCACTTGTAGATACAACTCGGCTATTATAGCAAAATGAACCAAGTTGACGTTTTTTTACTATATTTGAACCATGTTTCAATCTTGCCATATTAGGCCTACTCATATCAGTTTGGGCCATGATGAGACCGCCTATCCCAATATTGACTCCCAATGGATTATCTATAAACAAGATAACTCCTAAGCGGATATGTCCTCAGTGGAATTACTTGGCTCTAAGCTCAAAGTGATATGATTTGGCTCGATATTTGGCTCCAGGGATGACTATTGACTTGGACGCCCCTCTTTGTCTATCTTGACCTGAATGTCCATTAGTCCAGATTAATCAAGGATCGAATATCAGTTGTCAATTACCAACTGTCTCACACTTGCACGCTTGTTTAGACTTAGGACCGGCATGTCTTTTTGATATATGGCATGACCCCGTGCCAAATTCGAGGTTAGAATTGAACATTCGCTTGTACGCGATCATGGGTACTCGACCCACCTCCACTTCAAATGCTACCCTCCATTATCCCCAAGGGAGCATATACTCCCGCCTTGTGGAGTACTTAATGATTGAATACAAACGAATGCTTGTTTGTCCCCTCTTATTTGGGTCGGGACCATTAAGCGGGCGTTCACTTTTCCTACGACACTCTCCATCTCATTAAGTTTACCATACCCATCAATTCCACATACCCATATATAAACCCTTCACTCCCTGAGAGTTCATTTCCTCTCTCAAAACGGGAATATTCGAGAATCAAATGCTTATGCGCTTGAACCAAGTTCGGGTCAATCCACCCATCCCAGTTGACTTTTTGGGATACTCCGGTCTTACCCCGGCTAGTCCTAGGGATACATTGGTCGCACTTCAACTAGTCCCATCCCCGGATTTATATGACTCTTGGATGGAGTCATATGTGTTTGCCTCTTGGCTATTACCTTTTTGAGCAGGAACTAGCCCACCCATCCTTGCTCGATTCCACCTAGTGGCTCCATGGACCTGCTGAATGGGTCCCCCGTACAGAACAACATTAGGACTTTGATCAGTGAGTAGATTTAAGTCCCATGATGAGCGCCACGTAGCGCAGTACTACTATATTCAAGCCCGCCATACACCGAAAGACATGTCGGTCCAATGGTCTATTTTTGTATGTTGTGTGCTAATTTCCAATGTGTATATCCAAGTGCTTGTTTTCAATTTTGCATATTCGCATGCTACCTACTTAATCATTGTCCTTTTAGTTATCTCGGGTATAATCATGATCATCATCCAAACTCACTCAAAATTAGGGACAATGCCGTATTAGTAGGTGCCCGATAAGGAAACAGGTTCACTTTGGATGTCCATACCCTATAGCTCAAACCCTGGATGAGGATCATCTGGTAGTCAGATCTTTTGCCTTATCCATCACTGAGCCACTATGGTTTTGCGACGGTTTTCCTTAAAACCTAGTTCGGGATTCCCTGAGAGACCCTCCGTCCCTGTTTGGGTTATAACAGAGTGGCAACTCCAAACCTACTTATTCACAGGCTCCCGGGTCTCCGTGTGAGAGGAAACCCCTGCTACCTTCGTGGGAAAACACTCCATTTTCCCGGTCCCACAGACTGGCGACTCCGTTGGGGAAGGGAGGGTTGTTTTTATTTTATAAAAGCAACCCATCTCCTAGAGGTTTAGACCAGAACATACATTTTGTCCCTTTTAAAAACAAACAAGCTTTTACTTCGCGAATTTGAGTGATGCCACTTACCCTTGTACAGTCTCACATGTATATACGTGCTTTGTTTACGTACTTGTTGTTTAGAGTTCCTTGTTTAATGATCAGTCCACACACATACACCTCAAAAAACCTAAGGATGTATTTGTTCATATAATACGCTACTTGTGACCTATCACTGCACAAAGCATCCACCCCATGAAGCATTTTGTTGATTGGACCACTTTAACATGACAATTTCAATGAAGCATTTTAGTGAGACCTTTAGGTGCACTTGGACCAACGCATGCTTGATCTATTCATTGTGTGATTGTACATATTATCCATCACATTCATGCATCTTCACATGCACATGTAGATACATTATCATATACCCGCATCTGCAAGTAGCATCATACTTATGTTCGTCAATGTCCATATAGATTTAGGTGCACTGTCATGCATATGTTCATACTTACTCATGTAACGCATTTGTACAAAATTGCATTTTACACGCATTCATCGTGTATGAATTAGAGTTTGTCCCTAGGATCATGCATCTACCATACCAAAAAGAAAAAAAAAAAGAGTCTTGTCTTCGACATTCGCATTCACGCATCCCATACCCATATAAGTCATCCTAGGGTCTACCGTTCGGGTCTATCAAGTAGATTTCTGTCTCAGTCTCCACAAAAATCTTGTCCTTTGAGTCATCTATCCTCACGATGAAAAAACTCCTCCATTGTCAAATTGAGTCTACTTCTCCAAATCAAATTTATTTACTCCCTCTCGAGTCAAACACATGCTAATCTCCTTTCACAAATGCTCCATGAGAGTCATCACAGTTAGAATCACACTTTCCATTAACATGGCATTATCTTTTCCATCATATACTAACTTCTACGTTGTTCCTGTTGTCTCGCAGGTCTTTTCGTTGGACCCATTCTATTGCTAGACTAATCAGAGTCTCCATCATCCTTGGCCCGTCTTTGCTCGCTCGTGCTACCTCTATAGCAACGTCTTCCACTATATACCATCGCATCAGTACCCCACTCCAGAGGATGGTAGATTCCCTAGACGGTGAGCCGACACCACCTCTTTCACAGTCATGGGACCCCCTCGCCGACATCAAAGCCATGTTGCATCTCGTTGTCTTTCGCCTCGACTATCTTGAACATGCATTGTCTGACCTAAACAAGAACGAGGATCAAGACGCCATCAACACAACAAAGAATCATTTTCTTGAACCTCCTAACGGGAACATTAACGATATTACTTGGAGCATGATGGGTTTTGATCCTTGATCCTTAATAGAGGATCTCTAGCTCCGTCCCCAGGAGTTTGTCAATGACGATTCCATTTAAGTCATCTTGAGGCGCACTAAGCCTGTCCTTCTATGTCCATATAGGCGGCCTACACCAAAATTTCTAACTCTTATCGCTAATGTAGTTTCAAATTATGCTCTTTCATTTTAATGTAACGTAGGGACGAACTACGTTTGGTCTGATCCATGCTCGTTTTGTCTTCACCTGTGCGAGCACATGCAGCAGGGTACGTAGGCAACTCCTTAGGAGTGCGACCATAACAATAAACAAAAAAAATTAAGAAAACAAAAATCTCTATGATATCCATGTAATTAGAACTACGTGGACCTGATTCTCCAAATGCACTTTTGTAAAATCAATCTGATCATGTTAACGACTTACTCACCAGTACACACTGGAGATACTTAGGCATTCTTCGGGCTTGGTCCAAATAAAAACAAAAAAACACATGTCTTTTGTACGAATTAAGGAAGGAAATTCCCTTACTTTTCCCAAGCGGATTCCTACTTAGACTCTCGAGGGGCAACCCACAACCTTTCTCGAGTGATCATTTAGTCCATCAAATTCTCTAAGGGCAGTTCCCTCATTTTTCTCAAGTATGTCACCATCACAAGCATCATGATTTGATTGACATTCGTCTATCATCCTCAAAATTGAGCCTTGTCCTAATATCTCTTCTTGTCCAGATGGCCAAACCTGACCAGAACCAGAGTTCAACATCTCACCAAACTACCCTCAAGAGACAGACAACTTATGCAAGAGGGACATAGATATTGCTCAGATTAGGAATTGTACTTGGGACCGGGATGGGAAGGAACGAAAAGGAATCAAAGAACCAATCCCATCATTTAACAACAAAAATCGTGCAGGCATCGATTTCTCTCCCAAACAGAGGCCTCGCTCCCACATTCCTACCAAACACGCCTTGAATGGCTGGTTTGTCCAATCTGGCCTAGATACCTTGTGCTACGATTTTCCTGAACCATGGTGTGACCCAAAAGAATAAAAGACCCTCGCTGGCTTGGAGATATTCTTCAGTAGTCTTCAGGATAGTGAGGATGAAACTGCAGCAAATATCCGAACAAACTGATTGGATTGAACAATTAGATACCAAGCTTTAAACCACCTTTTACAAATGGGTCACCTCGATGATGATGAATTTGACCCTACACACCTAATATTCCCAAGCCAGAACATCCGAGAGTGGAGTTAGGAATTCAAGAAGATGGGGGGAGACAATGCGATCCGGATCTATGTTGGCAACCATCCCTCGAAACATGAACAAGCTACAAAAATCCTACTCGATCCTAACCCTCACCCGGAGTTTGGAAACTTTCTTGATCTGGAAGTAAATACCTCCAATGAATTGGGTCTTGCTGACTATGAGTCTGACCATTCTTCTTCTTCATCTTCCTGAAACAGCCTTGCCTCCACCACAGACCCATCTGACACCTCAAACACAGAATACCTACCCTTAGGTTTTGAACATAAATGCATGCAAGAGTCTGTCATAGAGCATAATGCATTGCATGATGATGAGTCAAGAACATACATGTCACTGGTTGAAGAGCCCATAATAATAAACATCGGCACAGAAGAAAACAGATTAGAAGTCAAACTTGGCTCGACACGTTGCCAAAGGAAACAAAGGTATTCACAACGCTTCTTAAAGAATATGATGATGTATTCGCCTGGTCGTATGCAGACGTGCCAGGTGTTGACCCTGACATAGCCGAACACTAGATACCACTGTTGCCCGACAGTAAGCCAAAGGAACAGAAACTTCGCCGCATGAAACCTAAAATCAGTTTGAAGGTCAAAGAAGAGATCCAAAAACAGATCAACGTCGGATTCCTTGAAGATGTTAAACACCCAGAGTGGTTGGACAATATTATCATCCCCAGGAGTCTATCAATGAAGATTCCATTTAAGTCATCCAGAGGCGCACTAAGCCCATCCTTTTGTGTCCATATAGGCAACCTACACCAGGATTTCAAACTCTTATCTCTATTGTAGTTGCAAAATTCTGAACTTTCATTTCAATGGAAAGTAGGCCCGAACTACATTTGTTCTTATCGATGCACATTTTATCTTCACCTGTAAGCACGTGCACCGAGGTACGTAGGAAACTCCTTAGGAGTGGGACCACAATAATAAACAATAATAAAAACAAAAATCTCTATTTTATCCATGTAATTAGAACTACGTGGACCTAATTCTCCCAATGTACTTTAGTAAAATCAATCTGATCATGTTAACGACTTACTCACCAGCACACACTAGAGATACGTAGGCAGCCTTCGGGCTTAGTCCAAATAAAAACAAAAACAAAAACTGTGCTTTGTAGAAACTAAGGAAAGAAATTCCCTTACTTCCCCAAGCGGATTCCTACTCAGACTCTCGGGGGACAACCCCTAAACCTTTCTTGAGTGATCTTCTAGTCCATCAAATTCTCTAAGGGTAATTTCCTCATTTTTCTCAAGTATGTCACCATCACAAGCATCACAATTCGACTGACATTCGTCTATCATCCCTTAAAATCGAATCTTGTCCTAATATCTCTCATTGTCCAGATGGCCAAACTTGACCATAACCAGAGTTCAACATCACACCAACTTACCCTCAAGAGGCAGACAGCTTATGCAAGAGGGACACATATATTGCTCAGAATGGGACTTGTACCAGACACTAGGCTAGGAAAGAATGCAAAAAGAATCAAATAACCAATTAGACCCTTTGACAACAAAAAACGTGCATGAGTCGGTTTATCTCCCAAACAGAGGCCTCGCCCCCACATCTTATGCAGTCTCAGGATAGTGACGATGAAACTGCAGCCGATATCCCTGACACCACAACTGAACATTTTGACTGGTTTGAGCATATCAGATACTAAGCTTTAAATCGCCTTTTCCAATTGAGTCACCTTGGTGACGATGACTTTGACCCTATACACCTAATTTCTCCAAGCTAGAACATCTGAGAGTGGAGATGGGAATTCAAGAAGACAAGGGGAGACAATGAGATCCAAATCTATGTTGGCAACCATCCTCCAAAACATGAACAAGCTAGAAAAAGTCTACCCGAGCCTAATCCTCACCCGGAGTCGGGAGTATTTAGGTCTTGTTGACTATGAGGCTGACCATTCATCTTCATCATCATCCTCAAACAGCCTTGCCTCCACCACATACCCATGTGACACCTCAGACACATAAGACTCACCCTTAGGTTTTGAGCATATTTTCATGCAAAAGTCTGTCATAGAGCATAATGCATTGCATGATAATGAGTCGAGGACATACATGTCACCAGCTGAAAAGCCCCTACTTATAAACATCGGTACATAAGAAGATAGAAGAGAAGTTAAACTTGGCTCGACACTATCGCCAGAGGAAACAGAGGCATTCACAGTGGTGATGTATTCGCCTGGTCGTATGAAGACATGCCAGGTGTTGAGCCTGATATTGCCCAACACCGGATACCGATGTTTCCCGACATTAAGCCGAAGGAACAGAAATTTCATTGCATGAAACCTGAAATCACTCTGAAGGTCAAAAGAAGAGATCCAAAAATAGATCAAAGTCGGATTCCTTGAAGCTATTAAACACCTAGAGTGGTTGGCCAATATTGTCACCGTCCCCAAGAAAGATGGAAAAGTCCGGATGTTTAATTACTTTCGTGATCTGAATGCAGCCTCCCCCAAGAACTGCTTCCCGTTGCCTCATATTGACATGCTAGTCAACAATATGACTAACCACGCCATGTTCTCATTTATGGATAGCTTCTCAGGATACAATCAGATACTAATGGTCTTAAAAGACATGATTAAGACATCATTCATCACCCCCTGGGGAACATATTGTTTATCGAGTGATGCCATTTGGGCTTAAGAACGCCGGGGCAACATACCAGCGAGCAACGACTACTATCTTTCATCACATGGTCCATGAGATTGTTGAAGTATAGGTTGATGACATGATTGTCAAAAGCAAGACCTGAGAGGGGCACATCGATATAATCAGAACTTTCTTTGATAGAATTTTGAAGTTTAAACTCTGACTAAACCCACAAAAGTGCGTCTTTGGGGCCACTTGCGGCAAACTCCTTGGATTTGTAGTGAGCTAGAAAGGAATTGAGGAGCTTCTGCCTCCCTGCACAGAGAAAGAAGTCCAAGGTTTTCTAGGGTGGATCCAATAAATTAGCCGCTTCGTCTTGAAACCTACTTCGACTTGTGAGCCAATTTCAAACTCCTCAGAAAGGGAGCCGCCAACAAATGGAATGATCAATGTCAAGAAGCATTTGATGCTATGAAGAACTACCTGGCCAAGCAGCCAATCCTAATGCCTCCAATGCCCAATGAACCCATGCTGTTGTATCTGACTATGACTGAAACGACCATGGGGACATTCCTTTCCCGATATCAAGAGGGAATTCGAAAAGATGTAGCCATCTATTACCTCAACAAGAAGCTTCTCGTGTATGAAACTTGATACAATTTTCTTGAACGAGCATGCATATCACTTGTCTTTGCTACCAAGAAGTTGAGGCACTATCTCCAAGCTCATACTACTTACCTCATTTCAAAACTTGACCCGATCAAGTACCTCACTATTACTCTCTTTCCCTTGGTGTTTTTCCCTCCTACTTTGGAAAAAGAAAGATGATTGGGGTAGTATTATCTATGGGCTTTTCAGGAGACATGGATCTAAAAACTAGAGTAAGTTTCTTATATGTCAACTGCCAATTGCATGATCTGGGGTCGACTCTCCTACACTGAGGCACATAACAAATTGTATTAGAAAGTTTGACTAGTAGATAGCATATAGCAATTTTGCAAAAATAATTTGGTAAAGTAGCACATACAATCAATTTTTACTAGAAATGCTTTGTAAGTCAATATACTAATGCAAAATGCTATTCTCAATTGTATAGTGCAATCAGCACATTGAGCCCAATATGTCAATCCAACATGCTAATTTACTTTCAAAAATATATTGACCAAGTCAAATATACCGTTGAGCCCTAATCTGCTAATTTTGAGCAGATTGAAAGGTTGCCAAACAAGGCCAAAGTTTGTTTGAGGTGTTGAACAAAGTTTGCCACGAGGTTGGGCGAGAAAAAAATAGAGAGTGTAAGAAGTATTAAAGCTCCAACTTGCTCAGGGTTATAATAGAGAAAAACTTTTGCATACCTTTTGGGAACGTGTGCAGTACTTCTTTATAGTCATGTTTCTTACCCTAGTTACTGATTGGATCCTGCAATAGGTGATGGGTACCTGTATCATTTCATTGGCAAGCCTTTCATCCTCTAACGACATTATTACCACGTATTGGGAACGTGGGAGGGGTCAAGTTGACACAGACCACGTAGGCTTCTAATATTATTCCTCACATACTTCTCATCTAAGATGTCATCTTGAGTAGGAGCTCGACTGACTTCTCGGGGGGAGTCTTCTCCGGAGTTCGTCATAAGGTTGCCGAAATTTCTTCCTGGGGTAGATATATCTTCTACATTGTAAAGTAAAGAGTCAAGATCCCGACAATATTTTCCTAAGGTGGGAAGATAACCCAGCCGAGGTGCTGAGATGAGCTATCGAGGATAGAAATCAGGGTACTCAGATCCCTCAATAAAAGCTTCCTAATGTGCCCACTAGCATATCCATAATCAATGGTCCACAGGATGGAAAAATGTGCCAAACATTTTTACTTAGATCAATGAAGAAATATTTTCAAGAAGAGAAGTTTACTTCTTTTGTCTCAATCTAATTTGACGTTTGTCTTTTTTATAGTCTCTAAGGCAATAATTTGATCATGATTATTCATAAAATTATATGAAATTTGTTGTATACATACGCTAATTATAACTCAATGTAATTTTTTTATTTTTTTAATTTTTTTTTATATATTTACGGTCAAAATTTATAAAGTTATTTTAGATGAAA
>ONZA01015933.1:3847-17752 GCA_900322205.1 Kewa caespitosa | reverse complement strand
GCCTCATCCAGCCCCATCCAGCCTCATCAAGCCCCAAAAAGCTCCATCCAGCCCCAAAAAGCCAAAAAGAACAGAGCCTTAGTCCTTTAATCGTGAAGAATATTGTACCTGCATAAAGATGTCGTTTAAGTGGTCCTAAGAATTCGGGAGACCAAGTCCAAATAACCAATAGAAATATTTAGTCACAATTCTAGGGACAAACCCATTCTGAAGCGCACACATATAAATGACGTGTTGAGATCTACCCATGAGGCCAAAATTTAGAGGCCTAACGAACTTGTTATTTCCAAAATGGAGATATGGTTTAGCCAATTAATTTCCGTTTTAGTTTTAATCTCAAGCAGACACCTTTCTTCCTATGCTCTTCGCGTACTTGCACGTGCTGCTACCTATACGATCTTGATTTTTAGCTTTTGAAAACTGCCGGGGTGGGGGGTTATCCGCAGGTAGTTGCCTAAACACTTTTCTCTTGAAGCATCTCACAGTTCGTAAAATCAAGGGATCCATCCTACAATTTATTCTTGTCGCTCGTTGGCTTTGAAAGTTTATCAATTTTGGACCTTGGGCACGAAATGTTTTAGAATCGAATCTCTTCATAAAGATCTCTTGTCTCATGGTAGGCTGTAGCTAGCCCGTTACGAAATAAGATCTTTTGTCTCATCCTTTGAATATAATTATCCCGTGACCTAGTTTCCATGAGTATCAGCTTTGAGACGGATGCATGCCATATGTATGAAGTACACCTAATTATTTTACAATTTATTTTGGCTGACACAAAATCATCAAGGGACAAAACATGAACACAACACGATCGTATGCCAGGCGCAAGGCCACAATCACTTCTGTCTACTTTCTTGCTTCTCATACTTATTCTGTTTCAACTTGGTTGTGCTCTGCAGCTCTATAACATTCACTTGTGGAAATTAAGTTTGCTTATGTACAACAGATTTTACAAGGAAAAAAGGGTTTACAATAATTAGACGAGCAACAAGCTCTACTTGTTTGATCTTATTTTTAAATTTTTTTTAAAATGTCAGTGACGCTTGCTAACATTCGATGAATGAGTTACCTCGACGTTAAATGATCAAGTACCTTATTTTAAAACCTGTGTTGGTGGCATATTTTTCAACAGGAAAAGAATGGTTGTTTCTTCTAGTTAAGAGTAGTATATATCACGTCAAATGAATTGCCAACTTTAGTTTCTAACTAGAAAAATATCCGTGTGATGAACGAGCTTGTTTTCATTTATTTTTGTCAATTTATTAAAATTTCTTTTTTCATATAGATGATTAGTTTTTCGATTATCGTATACATGCTATAATAAGTGTATACATGCTAATAACAGCTATAATTAGCACTTACGTACACGGGATCATGTCTATCTTATTTTTAATATATAATTCATAACACTTCATCACTAATTTAAACTAGATGAAAAAAGTGATATATGAATGTGTTCCCCTTTTCATCTTGAAAAACCTTAATAATCATGACCATAAGGTTGTATCTCTAGCTTGATCTGCAAATTAATATACATCTAAGAGGAATGTAGGTAACTACCATAACACGTTAAATTTTATCTTCCAAAACACATGTGCTAGATTATCCAACAAAATAGGAAACCCTTTAAACCAAACTATGATGAAAGGTACAAAACTCTAAAAGAGTGAAAGAGATAAAGAGATAGAGTTTGTGACGAAAAATGGAAGATGGTCGAAAACCTTCTTTAGCTAACAATTAACTTTTGTTAGTCCTTTATTTGCTTTATTTCTACAATCGGTGCTTTTCCTTTCATATTATATGAAATCTCTGAAATAAAAAAATGACATGATCTTTGATGCATGAAAAAAAAAGGGAGCAAACTGCAACTTTAAATAAATAGTGGGCACTACTAACTAACTGTAATGCAGGTAACCTACAATCTCTATGCACCAGGGGAAAGAGACATCCCTAAACAACAACAATTGGAGTGGGATTGATTTTTAGAGGGGTCTTGTATAGTACGTACATTGTATTTTGCATGAAATGTGAGCATACGATTCAAGTTTGACTCATGGAAAAAGAACCATACATAGAATTTGAATGATAAGTCAAATGTCATTATTAAAATGTCAATGTACTAATGTCCATACATATAACATAATTACATAATTTAGAAAAAATAAATAAAGTTTTAAGGTGGATGATGGGATAAGAGTGTCAAATCATAGGGGGTTGTGGGGGTATATTGGTCAAACCCCTTTTCCTTTTCTCTCTCCTCCCCAAACCCCACCCCTGCCCTTCTATCTCATCCAACCCCAAGTCGGAGCACCTCGCCGGAGCTGAACCCTCCCCTCGTTGTAGTTGCCACATCGCCGGTTACCTCAAACCGCATCTCTTCTCTCTTTGTTTTTCACTCCCTACTCTCTTTTCTCTCTCCTTCTCGTCTCATTCCCCTTGTCTCCCTACCTGTTCTTTGTTATCCCTATCATCTGATCCCGAATCCCATGGGTATAGGCAACAACAAGTGCCCGGATGGTGGCAATAGGAATGGTGCTGGCCTTCGTGGTGTTGGAATTGGTGTTTTTGGTGAGGTGTTAGGTATGGGTTCTTGGTGGGGATGACTGAGTTGCGGGTGGTGTGAAGTATTTGCAGGGGGTTGGTGCCTAGATTCTGGCGAGCACAAATTTTGGGAAGAGGAACTTCCATCCAAATATTAAGCTTAATATCTATTATTGCATCGAAAGTATCAGTTACTACACAAAATGTATCAATATTATAAAAAGTGTTCAAAAGAAAGTGTGTGTAGCTGTGTGCATGTTGTTTGTTGAGTTTGTACCGAAAATTGCTGGATACTAACGAGCCTAACTTTATATTTAATCATTGAAATTGGTCATATGACCACTCGTGTTCATGTGATTGTTTGAATAAGATGGTAAAGCTTCAATTTATGAAGTAATGTTTTGGGTATGCTCGCGACACGATATCAAAATATTTGAAACAACATACTTTATTTCAAATATCTTATTTTAGGTAGCTCTATGTATCCACAAAGATAGAATGAGAGTATGACTTATGAAAATAGAGTAAATTTTTCGGAGGTCATAACTTTGCGCTCCGGTGTCCGATTAGGGCCCATAATATATTAAAACCGGGTAGCTCGACGAGATCTACCCTATAGATAGGTTTTTCGAGGGTTTTAAGTTATTCTGTGAGATAATTACACTTTTTATTCAATAAGTGATACTATTTACACGAAAAGTTATACTTTGTGAAATCATACGTATATGAGTTATGGAACATTTCAAGTAATACGTGATACTTTTTAAACAATAAGTGATACTTTCTATAAATTAAACACTAAGTGATACTTTATACACTAAGTGTAAAGTTATACTTTGACCCTAACAAGTGATACTTTTAGTTCAACACGTGATACTTTTAGTTTAATAAGTGATACTTTTTGTTCAATAACTGATACTTTTAGTTCAGTAAATGATACATTTAGTTCAATAAGTGATACTTTTAGTTCACAAGTGATACATTAAGTTCATTAAGTGATACTTTTAGTTCAATAAGTGATACTTTTAGTTCAATAATTGAATACTTTTAGTTCAATAAGTGATACATCTAGGTCAACAAGTGATAGTTAATTAAGTGATACATTTCGTTCAATAAGTGATACTTTTAGTTCAGTAAGTGATACATTTAGTTCAATAAGTTATACTTTTAGTTCAACAAGTGATACATTTAACGTTATAAGTGATACATTAGTTTCAATAAGTGATACTTTTAATGTTATAAGTGATGCATTAGTTTCAATAAGTGATACTTTTAGTTCAGTAGGTGATACACTGGACTACATTTCTTTGTTAAAACAAGCACTGATTTGGCTTGAGATGATGGTTAGATCGTCGGAGATTGGATAATGGATAGAAAATTTGGTAGCATCAGTGACTAGTTGAGTGCCGATGGAGTACGTAGAGGACAAAGAGAGCGAAGCGGGGTGGGGACCTTGTTCAATAGTGCGACCTGGGTCCAGGTTTACCCAAATCGCCATTAAGATCCCGATGATGGGTGGCGAGGGTCTCATGGCTAATCAGTTGACGTGATTTGCTGCCAGGGATGAGGTTCGATTTTCAACAACGACGTCTGGAAGGACAATGTGCAAGATATAGAAGGAAGGGATGAAGAGAGAGAGAAACGTGGATGACAGAGAAACATGGAGGAGAGAGCAACATGGATGAGAGAGAAACGGGGATAATAGAGAAACAAGGAGGAGAGAAAAGCTGGGTCTTTTTTGTTTTTCAATGCTAATTTACTAGCGCAACCTTATATTTTCGTGTAATACCGCGCATGTCCTCTTCTAGTCATGAATAATGAACCACTGGATCTAGAGATCTAATGGCTAGGATTGTTTCTTGTTTCGAGGGTTTTTGTAGTGATCCCTCGAGATGTCAAAGGAAGGCTTTACACGAGATGAGAATCTATGATTGATGTGAGGTTGACTTCACTCTGCAGTGCATGCAAAAGGAGCAAACGTTAACTGCCCCCAGCATGATCCGGGGAACGGTCCTCCGATGATTAAGTCTCTACAAGATTACTGAACACGAGGTGACTGGTCGGAGTGAGAAATCAAAGGAACATTGTTTGCTCTGAGGTGAACAATGCAGTGTATTGTCAAGAGTATTAGTGCGTACCTTTCCAAGAAGGCCAAGGGTCCTTTATATAGACCTCTTGGGAAATGGGCCTTTAAGCATTGTGGGCTATGACCATTTGATGTTAATTGGGCTGCCAGCTGTCCTGTTGACAAAGGAAGACCGTTAGGGATCTGAGTGTCACCCGCAAAGCATGTATTGTGAGGTAAGGGGTCCGCATGGTGACATGGTTCACCACTAATGACAAGGCTACGAGGTGACACCCTATGAGGTGGTCACCTTGCCAGATATTTTAGGCATAACAATTGCCCCCAGGTGGGTCATGAGCGGCCTGGAGTCTCCGGGCTCGGATCCCGATGCAAGGCAAGATGACGTGGCACTCCAATCATAGTGACACATGTCGCAATAACAGGAAGGCAGGTGAACAGTTACCCCTTGGTCCATAAATACGGTTCCTGTTCACTTCATTCTCATCCATTTGTGAAAATTTTTTAGAGTGAGAGCGAGAGAGCGTTTCTAGAGAGAGAGAAGCTCTGCCAAAATTTCTGATGCCACTTCGCAAGTTCTTCAGCTCGCGTTTTTTCTTACAGTCCACGTCTTCTATTTTTGTATCAGTAGGTATTCTTTTATTCTTTATTCTTTATCCATAATGTTCCCATGCAATTTCAATTTTCCGGGCTCTTCTTCAAGGCAAGGCAAGCCCGCACGTAGTGATCCTAGTCTGAGCCCTGCCGGGGCCGCTCTTCTAACGTCGATACGCAAGGGCTCCACCTCGCAGGATGAAGTCCGCGAGAGTTTATTTAAGCATAAGGATGATCTAAAGGCTGACTTAGATGGCTTAGAAAATACGGGCAAATTAGACCTTGTAGACTGTACACCAGTGCAAGCCATAGAACCCTAGGGTTGGGTAATGCACGACCTAATGTCCGCGTCAAGCAAGACACGCCCCTCTGATTCGAGAGGGGTGACCTCACCACCCCATGAGATTGATGAGGCTGAGGAAAATTTTCAACCTTTGAAGCCTTGCGAGGTGGTCCCCCCATCTTACACTGGCAACGACGCCATTCCGCCATTCTCGGCGGCTTCGTCTCTAGCGCGGCGGACAATGAGGAGTAAGATGGTCGCTCATCTTAAACAAAAAATCCGACAACCAATGAGACATGAAGAGCCCTCGTTGAGTTCCGAGAAGGGTGACACTAGGAATGAGGCATCACAAAGCGCCCCTGATCTCATACACATATCGTTGTCTCCTAGTAAGTACTTGTTCTGCTGTTTGTTTGTTTTTCAAATTCGGTCCCCAGCAATGGCATCTCCCGTGAGCGAGATCTGATCTCCAAAGCTGGAATCTATTATGGCGCCTGGCTCAGTTCACTCTGCATGTGATTTCGAAGAGGAGTTCCAATACAAGGTGGCTTATGACGAGGCTTCTCCCTCTGGCGAGGTGGATGAGTTCTATGCTAACCTCTTTGGGGAGGAAGATGTCGTGACCGTAGCTAATCAGGCTGCGGAGACTGGTGATATTCTGAGTACCTCAGGTGCGAGGTTGGTGGAGGCATCCACCTCAGGTCGTAATGATGACAAGGCTGAGGAGGAGTCAGACGAGGCATAGGATGATGAGGAAGGAGAAGGCGAGGATAAGAAGTTCGAGGCGAGTGAACTTGGATTCTGGGTGTTGTTTGACAAACGAGGTCGCCACGAGTTCTTAGAGTATTTTGGGCAACCCAGGGAGCACGAGATCGTCCCTGTTAGAGAGGAAGATTTCATCACGAGTGCGCCGGTGGGGTGCATAGTTGTATACCTGAAGATGGATGACTTGGGGCCAAGGGCGCCATTTTTCGAATTCACCACCTCGCTGTTGAACGAGCTTGACCTTTCCCCGGCCCAGTTGACTCTGAATACTTGGGCCATTATACGTATGCCATGTTTACGGATGCCTACCTTGGCGTTGTGGTTCACAGTTTTGGAAATCATGAACAAGGGCACGGATACAAACGAATTCTTCTACATTTTGGAGAGGCCCAGTTACGTCGTGGGCTTTCTCAAGGTGAGCTCAATAGCCAAGTGGAAGAACTCGTTTTTCTATTTGCGAAAACTTGACTGGAGGTGGGATTTGCCGGAGTGGAATTTTGGCAATGCCGAGCGGCGTCGTTGCCAGAAGAGGACTTGCCTTACGCTGTCCAAGGCTGATTGGGGCGCACTGGCCTTTTTCGCGTATTCCAATAAGTACCCGTCCTGGAAATCTACGAAGTCAGTCAAATTTCCTTACTTCTGGCAGCCTTCAACGAGGTGGTTCAAGAACCAACTTTTCATGACTGCGATGGGGTTGATCCGTGATAGGGACCCCGGTAGTTTACTTGAAAACTTTTTTCTTTTAAGAATACTTACTTCCTGCCTTTGTTTGCGAACTGACTTTCCTGTCTTTTAAGAGCAAGCCAAGACAGACCTTAGGTCAAAAGGAGAGAAAAGGAAGGACAAGATCGGGGAATCTGACACCGCGCAGTTTCGCAAACGGATACACCGTGACCTCGACTTAAAAGTACCTCTAGCTCTGATGGAGGACCTTGTAAGTACCTTTGCGATGTCAATTACTTTTTTTTGCTTCCAAGTTTGCTGAGTCCTCCTTTCTACATTGTCAGGATGCTCCGATTGTTACTCTGAAGCGATCGAAGACCGCTCCCAAGAAGTCCAAGAAGGCCGTGACCCCAGCCACCCTGAAAGCCAGTGGCTCCACCCCATTTCCTACTTCGGAGAAGGTTGGGGCAGGCTCTCAAGACCCCGAAGTGGCCCACAATGTCCTTGGGCTAGAATGGGACTCTGTAGCCCACGGCAATGACCTCATCAATGTGGACCGGATGGGCAACCCCGTCAAGAGGCATAGTGAAGATGACGCCGCACCTGAGGTGAAAACAAGGAGGAAATGGAAGCAGCCTATGACGACTCCCCCCGCGACCTCAACTCCAAGGACATCTCTGACTTCGCTCTCCACCAGGGGAGCGACTATTCCGACCTGGCCCAGCTTCTACAAACAGCCGAGAGGTGAAGGTCTCAGATGGTGCGGTCTTTGATGCACAAGACCGTGGCATCGAAAGGCCATAACACCCTGCAGTCAGACTCGGCCTTCGCCCGCCGGGAGCTTGTTCAAACGGCCCATCAGGTAATTTATTTTGATTTTCTTTGCCGAAATTATTCCTTTTTTCTAACTATTGTCAATTCGTGTAGAACTATATCCTGGCAACCCATTTTCACCGCGTACTTGCTCAGAACGAGGTTAGTATTTGCAAGCTCTAGAAGCAAATGAGCGACATGGATGGGGCCGTCGCTCAGGCTCATGATGATGTCGAGGAGAAGACCGGGGTCGTGCTCGCCTCTAAGGATGTTGAACTCAAGACAACCAATCAAAAGCTTGCTCAGAGGGATTCTAAGCTCACTTCTACGCAGAACGATCTTGAGGCTTCTCGGAAGAAGGAAGCCGACTTGTCTAGCCTCGTCAAGACGCGCACTGACGGGCTAATCTAAAAGGCTTGCTAGGTGGACACCTTGTGGCATAATTCTACTAGGGAGGTTTTCAAGACCAACATGGGGTTTCGCGCTGCCAACTTGCGGGTCATCCCTGCTTGCGCGAATCCTTCCCGGCAGGAGGAGCTAAAAGCCAAGTATGCTGATTTGTTGGCATATGACAGGTGAAAGGAATTCGGTGTGGCACCGTCAGAAGATGCAGAGGATGAGGTGGCTGATGGACAGCAGCAAGAGGCCGAGCAGGGTCATGAGGAGGAAGAGCAGGGTTGATTTTTCTTGTGCCTGTGTGCTCATTTATTTTGGGGTCGCGTCACCCTGTAATTTTTAGGCAAACTCGAACAATCGCCCTTTGAGACTGTTTTGTACTTAACTTTTATTGCGTACGTTTTGACTTCATACGTTTTATGATTACTTGTTTGCAATTTTGCTTCTATTATCACCTCGCGTACATGATACCTGGCCCCATGTTGCGAAAAAGTTAAATGTTAAAAAAAGTAGAAAGTGCGATGTGCCCCCATTTGTTTTAATATTCTCCATGATGGGAATTTGTGCGAGGTGAAGTGGTCAAATAATTTTTAACGAAGCCACGTGCCCCCAGTTATTTGATCTTACCCAGGATGGGAAAAATACGTCATGTCACTAACAAGTAAGTTTGCGAGATACCCCCAATTATTGTGACATTCCCAGGATGGGAATTTCGTTCGATGCGAAGTGATTAAATAAATTTAGAAAGCCATGTGCCCCCACTTATTTAATCATGCCCTAGGGTAGGGTGTGGGTGGGTTAAAATATTAACCTATAAAAACATAGCGATGTGAGTAATAGAACTTTCATTCATGGTTGTTTGGGGGTGCCGACCCCATGTTTAATTCCATTTTGAACTACAGAAAAACTGAGTTGTTTGGGGGTGCTCACCCCGTTCTTATGTTCTATTACACGGGTGCTTGGGGGTGCCGAACCCATTTCACTCCATGATGAGTGAATAACAAAATATGGGCTTCTTTGGGGTGCTTACCCCTTGTGCGACCCCATGATGGGTACGAGTTTTCGGTAAAGTCTAAATATAGAACCTTCTCAGATTGTTGATTTTCCAAGGGCTCTCTAGCATCCTTCCGGTCATATTTTCAAGACGATAAGTGCTAGGTCGCACTACTTCAGTTATCATGTATGGCCCTTCCCAATTCGTAGAGTGTTTTCCATCTTCGGTCTGTTTTCTTGTGGACTCAGTCTTTCGGCTCACGAGGTCGCCAATACTGAAGATTTTCATCTTGTCCCTAAGGTTATAGGCCCTTGCCATGTGCTTCTTGTAGATCTCCATGCGGAGTAGTGCATCACCTCGCACCTCAGGGAGAAGGTCGAGGTTACGTCATAGTTTCTGTTCATTTTCGGCCTCGCTAAATCCTTTCACGCGGGGGCTCTCTAGTGTGAGCTCTATAGGTAGTACCGCCTCGCTATCATACACGAGCATGAAAGGGCTTTCCCCGGTTGCCGATTTGACAGTGGTTCTTGTGGACCACAGTACTTCAAACAATTTGTCAGCCCATAGCCCTTTGACCTTGTCCAGCTTCTTCTTGAGCCCGTTAACGATGATTTTATTGCTCGACTCGACCTGACTGTTACACTGGGGTCGTGTAATAGCGGTGCATCGACACTGTACTCCGAGCTGAGAGAGCCAATCAGTGAGTTTGGGAGTATTGAACTTACGAACGTTATCGAATATTATGGTTCTAGGGGTGCCGAAGCGGGACAAGATGTTCTCCTTAATGAATTTCATCACGTCGGCAACGA
Organism: Kewa caespitosa; assembly: GCA_900322205.1. NCBI lineage: Eukaryota > Viridiplantae > Streptophyta > Magnoliopsida > Caryophyllales > Kewaceae > Kewa > Kewa caespitosa. The sequence goes on along the minus strand of ONZA01015933.1, from coordinate 7,811 downwards.
TTGTTGTTCTTATAGCTTTGACCTCAATCCATTTCTTGAAGTAGTCTACTGCAACATTGCAGAAATAGAGCTGACCTGGGGCAATCGGGAACAGGCCAAGGATGTCCATGCCCCACAAGCTAAAGGGTAGTGACTCCAAAATGGGTGAGAGCTCATTGACAGGATGTCTTGGGACTGGGGAGTGATGTTGGCATTTTTCACAGGTGAGTAACAGTTCAACTAGGTCTCCTTGTATAGTTGGCCAATAAAAACAAAGTCTGAGTGCCTTGGTAGCCAACGTACGACCCCCGTGTTGAGTCCTACATATCCCGTCGTGCTGGTCTTGCATAACCTTTTTTCCCTAAGTTCGCGAGATGCACTTCAACAACGAAGTGAAATAACTTTTCTTGTACAAGACCCCGTCTCGATACACGAACCATTTTCTTTTGGTCTTCAGCTTGTTTGCCTCTTTTTGGTTGTCAAGCAAATGGCCATCACGGGGCCAAGCAATGATTGGGGCCAGCCATTCGTCACTTCGGTCCAGGATATTTTCTTCTTCGTGGGCTCAACGTATATGCTCCGCTTCTCTTGCTCTTCCTAGAAAATATTCCATGGGAAACCTGAGATAGCCAAACTGGCGAAGCAAGCCAAGGCGTCGGTGTGCTGATTTTATGACCTCGGGATATGGAGCGATTCCACCTCTTCAAACTTCAAAAGTTATGCTTTTACTCTCAACAGATAGGCTTTCATGCTGCCCTCCCGCCTCGTAATCCCCTTATACTTGTGAGACCACGAGCTGCGAATCCATCTTAACCTTGAATTTCTTGCTTCTACTGCTTTGGCCATGTTCAATCCGGCCACTAGAGCTTCATATTCTGCTTCATTGTTTGAGGCCATGAACCTGTACCTCATGGCATGTTCAAAGACATCTGCTTCTGATGAAGTGATAACGATACTAGCCCCACTACCATTCTTGCACGAGGAGCCATTAATGCTGATCTCCCAACTCTTACTCCAGTGTGCCGGTTTCTCCGCCGTTTGGGTGAGTTCGGCCACAAAGTCAGCAAGAGCTTGACTCTTAATATCCCTACGTGGTTCGTAGGTGATGTCGTAATCTGTGAGCTCGTGAGCCCACACTTGCGACCTCCCAGAGGAGTCAAACTTGCCCACAATCTTCTTCAATGGCTGGTTGGTCAAAATAGTGATGGGGTGGGAGCTGAAGTACGATCTCAACTCTCTCGAGCTGATCACCAAACCCAATTCAAAAAAATTTTGGGATGGAATATCGAAATTCCGGGCCTATCAGGGCGTGGCTGGTAAAATGCACCGGGACCTGAGTTTTCCCTTCTTCTTGGACGACAACTGATGCCACTGCCTGATATGACATTGCTAGTTACATGAATAATGTCTCATTCGGGATAGGTGAGGCAATGCGAGGTAGAGACCTCAAACAATCCTCAGCCTCTCAAAGGCCGATTCAGCTTCTTCACTCCATTCGAACTCGGTTGCTTTCCTCAGAGCGGCGAAGAAAGGTGCACACTTGTCAGCGGCTCTGGATATGAAATGATTGAGCGCAGCGATGCAACTAGTCAACTTTTGCACATGTTTTACGCAGCAAGGTGACTTCATGTCCATGATGGCCTGGACTTTTTCTGGGTTCGCATCAAGTCCTCGCTGGTTTACAATGAACCCCAGACATTTTCCACCTCGGACACCAAATACACATTTCTTCGGATTCAACTTCATTTTGTGACCTCGCAGAGTCTCAAATGTCTCACACAGGTCAGCAACATGATCTGTTGTGAATTTTCTCTTGGCTATCATGTTATCAACATATGGTTCCAAATTTCAGCCAATCTGCTTCCTAAACACTTTCTGAATCAACCTCTAAAATGTGGCCCCGACATTCTTGAGGTCAAATGGCATCATGGTGTAGCAAAATGCCGTCATTGGTGATGAAGGTAGTGGAGTTTTGATCTTTAATTCTCATGAACACTTCATGGTACCTAGAGAATACATCCATAAAACTGAGCAACTCAGGCCTGTGGTGCAGTCGAAAAGCTGGTCAATGCGAGGAAGTGGAAAGTCGTCATTCTTGCAGGCCTTGTTTAGGTCTGTATAGTCCACGTACATCCTCCATGACCATTGTGCTTCTTAACCATCACCACGTTGGCCAGCCACTTAGGGTATTGGCATTCTTTAATGAAGCCAGCTTCGAGCAATTTTTCCACTTCTGCTGGTACTGCCTTACTTCTTTCTTCCCCAAGGTGACGCCTCTTCTGCTTTATGGGTTTCATTTTTGGGTCCACCCCGAGTTTGTGCTCAATTAAGCTTGGACTGATCTCGTGCATTTCTTCCGGGCCAAAAGCGAAAACATCCTGATACTCTTGAAGTAGAGAGGTCAAATTACTCCGCACATCTTCCTCCAGGTCTGCCCCTAAATAGGTGATTCTGTCACGTCGAGCTGGGTCTAGAACGACCTCACTTTTGTCTCCCACGGCCTCAGCTCTTTAAGGCTCTTGAATCAAGGGGTGTTGTTGGTGGAAAACAAGTCTTTCCAGCATGAGACACTAGGTATCCTTGCCCTTTCGGCTCTTCTTTTCTTCCACTTTGGGTGCAGGTACTAGTGTGTTACTCGGGCCGGCAGTTTCATCTTTCTTTTGCTTCTTGTGCTCAAGCTCTTTTACCTCGTCTAGTATGAAAAGCTTTTTGTCCCCACCCACGATGGCGGGGTCAGCCACTTCGCCCAGGATGGTGAGTGTTTGTTTGCTAAGGCACTTAATATAACACTGCCGTGTAGATTTTGGTCCCCTAACAACTTTCCCACCTCGCCGTCGTCATTGTAATACTTTATTGTCAAGATGGACATATGACATAGGCATTGATGGGGCTAAGTGTGGGGTGACCCAAGATGATGTTGTATGATATCGGAACGTCAACTACTAAAAATTCGGCCACAAGGTGGCAAGCAAAGGTTTTAGGCCCCAGGTGGACATGGAGGTGAACTAACCCGATGGGGTGCACTTCGATGCCCCTGAAGCCAAAAACAAGGTAGCTTAGAGGGACACGTGATCGTCTAACACGTGATGGTTCAGCTCGATCTTTATTTCAGTTCTATTTAGAAGGTTATTGATAAACGCGCAACACGTGATCGTCTAACAAAGATTTTCAATCTCGAGGCATTGGTCTACAAAGCGGTGAACATACTTCTTTGTCGTCTCATCTTGTCCCTTTTTGACTTTTAGCAAGTACTCATCCGTCTTGCTCTCACGTTCATTGGCAGCAAAGTGGCTTATGAAGAGTTAGCCAGCTACTTGAAGCAATAAACGCTGCGTCGTGGAAGTGAATTCATCCATTTCAAGGCTAAATCTTCCAGAGTTCCCGTAAAAACCAGCACAAGACTGCCTCAGTTCCAGCGCCATAAGGTGTTCGGTTATGGAGGTGGTACCATTGTACTTCTTGATATTTCCAGCTTTACCTCCTTAGGAATTGGCTGATTCATGATCACATTAGCAAAAGGGGACTGCGTGGTCAGTGACGTCTGTATGGACGTGGTGGCGTACTCCGGCAATTTTCCCAGCCGGGATGGTAAGTATTGCTGGAAGCCTATGCCCCCCAGCTGTTTCTCCTCTTCCTTCTCACGAAGGAAATGGCGGAGGTCAAAAACTCGTCCGTCCTTCTTACGAGAGTTCAAGAACTCAAGCAAGTCTACTTGATCTCGCTCCGTGTTATATGAACAATGGCTCCAGGAAGATTCAGGTCGCTTCCCCTTGGAAGCTTGCACCATATTTTTTTTCTTCAGCTTAGGTTGTGACTTAGACCCGACCAAGTGAGTTGAGCTTTCACGGCTTGAAATAGTGAGTGGCTCTAATGCCATCTCCACTTTAGTGGGTGATGGGGCCGGTATTGAAGGAATATGTCCTTCAGTCAAGGTGCAAGAGACTTGGGATTACTAATTGAGATAGGGATTCAAATGACTTAGAAG
>ONZA01015930.1:4409-15379 GCA_900322205.1 Kewa caespitosa | reverse complement strand
GCAAGTAATGAAATAATAGTCAAGAACAAGAAGAAGAGTTGAGAAATCTCACAATCTTAAGGAAGTAGCTTCAATAAATAAATCCAAGATGATAGTTTTAAGCTACAATCTCCATAGAAATCACCAAAATAAAATGAAAGAGAAAAAGAGTTCCAAAGTTCAGAGTGTCTCCTCAAAGACCTTTCAAAAACCTATTTATACTAATAGCTAAAAGTAGGAAATAAACTAAAACGGCGCTCGCGCGAAATGCAAGAAAAGACCTAGGGCGCGCAGCGCGCAGGTGGCGCGCAACGCGCAGAAAACTGGGCAAACAGAAAAACTGTGAGGCGCGCAGCGCGCTCTGGGGCGTGCAGTGCGCAGGCTGGCAGAACGTAACATACGCTGGGGCGCAGCCTGCTGAATGCTTTTCCACTTTGCGAAGCTCTCGAGTTTGATGTCTTTGCCTCACTCCAAGTCTTCTAACTCGCCCGCAAGGTTGTAATATCCGTATTCCACCCGAACACGACCCCAAAATGCATGAGCTTGACACGTCGATGGTACCCATAGTCTCTTTCTTGCACAAAAGCTCAAATCCCAACTTAACGGAAAATCAACTCATTTCTCGCACCCATGGTACCAAAAACAACGTAAAACCATGCTCCACACAACGTACTAACTTGTGCTCATCAGCTTACGAGGAGGTCTTCGGCTTGAGCTGGGGTTTTAGGGAGGTCTGGGCAACTCTGGTGGTGAACCAGACTGAGAAGACCCACGGCTCCGAGGCTGCCTTAGCAATGAAGGCCAAGCTGGAGAAGCTCCTGGACTATGATCCGAAGCAAGAGTTTGGCTCTTCCCCCTTTGCCGATTCTGCTGGCATCGTCAACGCCGGTCCTCGGCAATCTTCTGGTGGGAAAGGTTTCTTCATGCACCCTAAGGATCATTGTAATGAGGCTCCCCAGGCGGAGTCATCGGCGGCCGAGGGTGACCAAACCGAGCAGTAGGGCGGTCCGAGGTTGTCCAAATGGGTCTCTCACTAAATAGGAACATGGTAATGTGTTGGCCAAACATGGTTTGGCCTTACGTGATAATGAGTTGGCCGGCTCGTCCTTTTTGTTGTTTCCGGGGTCGTTCTTCGTCCGGTGAACACATGGTAATGGGCAGGCTGGAGTATTTAGTGAGTGATTCATTGGAGCTTGGTGGGTTGCCTACATGGTAATGCGTAGGTCGCTCCTCTCTCTGGATCTTCTTCGGCCTTTTGCTTTTTTTTGCGCCTCTTGGTTGTAGCCCTTTTTGGATTTTGCTTACTTTGTAACTTGTAACCAGGGCATTCTGCCTTATTTCAATGAAAAGGTGCTCTCTCTCTTCGTCAGTTGAGCTCTTTTCCCCTTTTATGAAGTGTTTGTTTGAGTATAAATTTGAACTGAACTTGTTCGTTTTTAGGCCTGGCTTAGGTTGTCCTCCCTCGGCTATGCCCCCACTCAAACAAATACGAAGTATGGTTGTTGCCCGATGTTGGGAAAACTATTTTCATTTCATATTAATGTAGGGGAGGGTCATTTCCCCAAAATATGCCCCTGGGGTGGGACATTTTGATCGAACTAACTTGGCAAAACCGGGATGTTTTGCTTATCGTTGTATTTTTTCGATCGACCTCTGTTTACAGTTTGTATACTTGCGTCTTGTGGCGGAGTTTAGTTCCTGAAGTGATCCTCATGGCAGGACCTCGTTAAATGTTGTCTTAGAATTTGACAAGATGAAAGATATAACTTTAAGGAACGAACTTTTTATTCCTGGATGTTAAGGGGTGCCGACCCCGAGGTATCTTCCAAGATGAGTTCCTCATGTGATAAAAAGGAGGCTTTTTGGGTGTGCCCATCCCTTAGACAGAAAGTGAAATGAGCCTCATGCACCTTATATATAGAACTTGAGTAGGTTGTTAATGTTCCAGGCTCTCGGAATTGGTCACCCGTCCATTGCCTCGAGTCTGTATGTTTTGGGACTTATGACCTCGGATACTTTGTAAGGTCCCTCCCAGTTCGGCATCAGCTTTCCATCTTCGTTCAACCTTCCGATGGACTCCATTTTCCGAAGTACTAGATCTCCTACGTGGAGTCTTCTGATCGTCACTTGTCGGTTGAATGCTCTGGTCATCTTCAGTTCGTATACCTCAGCTCACAGGAGGGCGTCTCCTCTGACTTCGGGGAGCAAGTCAGGTTGGCCCCTCAACTTCTCTGAATTCTTTTCTTCATCGAAGTGCTCTACTCGCGGGCTTCCTTTTAGGATTTCGATCCGTAGAATCGCCTCTGAGCTGTATACTAGGTTGAACGGGGTTTCACCCGTAGTAGCTTTTTCCGTGGTTCTTATTGCCCAGAGTACCTCGACGAGTTTCTCTGCCCATAGCCCCTTGGCCCCGTCTAGCTTTTTCTTGATTTCAGTGACCAAGTTTTTATTGCTGGACTCCACCTGACCGTTGGTCTGGGGCCGAGCTACTACTGTGAAGCTGGCCTTCACTCCGTGTTCTTCTAGCCAGTCGGTCAGCTTCGGGGTATCGAATTGCCTCCCGTTGTCGAAGATGATCTTCCGAGGTGCCCCGAACCGTGTAAGGATATTCTCCAGGATGAACTTCCTTACGTAGGCTATCGTGGTATTTTTGACTGCGCAGCTTCCACCCACTTCGTGAAATAGTCCGTTGCCACAATGACGAACTTTACTTGCCCGACATCCGACGGGAAGGGCCCCAATATGTCCATGCCCCACTGATGGAAGGGTAGGGGGGCAAGGATGGGGGTGAGATCGGCAGCTGGTAACCGAGGTATGGGAGCAAAGTATTGGCACTTGCTGCACTTCTTCACCATCCCCACTGCGTCTCTTTGGATTGTAGGCCAGTAAAATCCTAGACGGAGTGCTTTATGCGCGATCGTCCGGGCTCCTTAATGGGCTCCGTAGGAGCCGAAGTGTACTTCTTGCAGGATTTTTTCTCCCTCACTACGGGGGATGCATTTTAGAAGAGGGTGAGTGAAGCTCTTCTTATACAACGCTCCATTTTCGAGGATGAACCACTTGGCCTTTTTCTTCATTCCGCGCGCTTCTTTTTCTTCCTCGGGTAGGACTCCATCTCGTAAGTATGAGATGATCGGATCTATCCAACCTTCGGATTGATCCAGCAGGTTGATGGCTGCCCCTACCTTGATGCTGCGCTTCTCGATCTCTTCCCAGAAGATATACCGTGGCAGGCCTTCGACAGACGAACTGGCTAGCCTGGCAAGGGCGTCGGCATGGCAGTTCTCTAACCTAGGAATGTATTTTATGGTTATTTCTTCGAGGTCTTCCGTCATCTTCTTGACTCTTGCGAGGTAGGCCTTCATCCCCGTACCTCTGGCCTCGTAGCTTCCATCAACCTGGGAAACTACCAACTGTGAGTCCATTAGGACTTGTATCTTCCGTGTGCCTGCTGCCCGGGCGAGGGTCAGTCCGCGAGGAGGGATTCATACTCGGCCTCGTTGTTTGAGGCCTTGAATTTGAACCTTATCGCATATTCGAACACATCTCCTTCGGGCGACGAGATGACTACCCCGGCCCCACTACCTGCTTTACAGGATGACCCGTCGACACTCATGCACCAGTGGTCGACCCTAGCCTTCGGGACATGATCCGAAGGGGTTAATTCAGTGACGAAGTCTGCCAAGGCCTTGCTCTTGATTGCCTTTCGGGGCTCGTACACAATATCATAGTCGGTGAGCTCGTGGGCCCACATCTGGATTCGTCCGGCGGACTCCAACCTGCCAAGCAACTTTTTCAATGGTTGGTTGGTGAGAACTATGATCTGATGCTCTTGGAAATAGGGCATGAGTTTCCTCGAACTAATGAGTACCCCGAGGGAGAACTTCTCCGGGGTAGTGTACCTGAACTCCGCCCCGCTTAGGGCGTGACTGGTGAAGTACACCGGTTCTTGCACCCTGTTTTCCTCCCTCGTTAGTACGGAGGCCACAACTTTTTTCGGACACGACGAGGTGTCTTTTTTTTTTTTTTTTTTTTTTTTTTTCTGCTTTACCGGTTTTATCTTCTGGTTGATTTCGAGGTTGTGCTCCATGAGCTGTCTACTAATTCCTGGCATTTCGTCAGGGCCGAAGGCGAATACATCTCGGTATTCTCGAAGGAGTTCAGAAAGGTTGAACCTAGTGGTCTCGTCGAGGTCGTCATCAAGGTATGTGACGCGCTCGGGCCGAGAAGGGTCCAGGATGACCTCCACTTTTTCTTCGGAAGGCTTCACCCTCTCCCGTTCTTCAATCCTGGCATCGAGCAGCTCGGATGGCGGGGTGTTTATCATCAAACACTGGATTTCTTTACCTTTGTCTATGGGCTTGTCTTCGGGAGGAGGTGCCACTTGGTATACATCACTTTCCCTTTTTCTTTTCTTCGGCTCGGGTTCTTGGTTGATCGTGAGGGGCTCCTTCTTTCCTTTGCTGAGACACTGAACGTAGCAAGCTCGTGCAGTTTTCTGATCTCCGCATACTCTGCCTACTTCTCCATCATCTCGGTGGAACTTCATAGTCAACAATACCATGCTGATGTGCGCGTTGATCTTATTGAGGGAGGGTCGTCCCAGCAGAATGTTATAAGCCAAGGGAACCTCGACCACCAAGAACTCGGACACGATGCGTCTTGCTTCGTCCTTAGCTCCTATTCGAAGAGGGAGCTGGATGCTTGCTACTGGGATGACTTGATTTCCTCCGAAGCCGATCACGGGGTTACTATTAGGTAGACCCTTCTTGGCTGAGTAGCCGAGGTCTTTGAGACATCCGTATGTGATGACATCCACCGAACTTCCAGTATCTATGAGTACCCTTTTTACGAGGGTGTTCGCCACTTTCACATCGATGACTAGTGGATCATCGTGGGGATACTGTAGTGGACGTGCATCGGATTCATCAAAGTAGATAGGTTTCCTGAATTTGGGAACTTCCTCGACCAACAGGATTTGATCGAGGGATCTCAAATGAGATCGTCTTGCTTTGTTGGTTAGGCCTCCCATGGCCGGACCACCTGAGATGACTGCAATCTTGTAAGAATCTGAGGCGGAGGCAGAGCTCTCCCCTGCCCCTTGGTTCGACGATGTGGAGGTTGCAACCGTGCTTTTGAGAAATGAGTTAAGCTTGCCTACCTTGGCTAGAGCTTCGAGGTGGATGCCGAGCTCCCTGCAGTACCTCGTGCTGTGCCCGTTAGCCTTGTGGTGGAAGAAGAAGTAGCTTTTGTTGTTATCCTTCATGGGGGTTGGGTTGGGAAGCATTTTTCGGTCTATTATTGCCAGTACTTCTTCCTGATTGCAATTCAAGATTTTGTTTACCGCCGGGCTCTCGGGGGTCTTTTTGTCGAATCGTCTCTTCGTCCCCATCCTCCCTTCTTTGGCGCGGTTTGCCAGGCCCTTCTTGAACTTCGGCTTTTCGACGTTTAGTGTCTCGACCCTCCGTTTCTCCTGTTTCCCGGGCCGACTTCCTCGGCTATCTCTGAATTTGTCGAATCGGTAGCTGCCCATGATCATGTCTCTTCCTGATCTCTCCCAGGCGGTGAAGACCTTGGATGAATAAGCTCGGACATAGGACATGGTTAGCATTTGTCTTTGGAGCTTCATGTACTCAAAGTCCTAGAGGATTTCGCTGCCTCGGATGATACCTTTGATGTACGCAGGCATGCAATAACGGGGTCCAACTTGGTTATCTCCGAGCACTCATCGTTGAACCTCTTGTCGTAGTCCTTCATGAACTCATTCTTCCCTTGCGTAATGTTGAAGAGATCCTCGGAGCACTTCTTCGTTTTCTCGCAAGTCATGAAGTTCTCAAGGAAGATTTCACAGAGCTCTTCATAACTATGCACGCTGTTTCGAGGTAGGTGATTCATCCATTTCAGCGCTCTTCCTTCCAACGTTCCTACGAAGTGACGGCACATGGTAGCGTCATTCCGGATCTGAGTCATCATGGCTGCATCGTAGGATAAGATGTGTTCCTTCGGGGACGTGGTCCCGTTGTACTTCTTGATTTTCCCTATTCTTGTGTTGAGACTGTTGGGTGTTCCATGATCTCTTCGCTGAAAGGGACTCGCATGTTGAGATTTGAAGTGTCTCCCGGGATGGAGCACTTTCTAGGGAGCGCGTGAATGTCTCCTAGGGATCCGCCATAGTCTTCTTTCTTCCGATCTTCTTTCTTCTTCTCCACTTCGCGGAACCTCAAGAAGTTTCTGAGGTCGTCCGAGCTCATGTTGTAGGTCGGAGTTAGCTTTCCCCGAGCTCCCTACAGACCGGTTTCTCTTATGATCTGAGTTCTTTCCCTTAGGACGGGAATCGGATGAGCCAGACTGGCTGAACTGAAAAGGAGATGATTTGAGGATGCGAGTGGACTTTGAGGCGTCGTGCCCTTCAAGGTCAAGGATGTCTTTCAATAGGATCTTGCTCGAGGGGAGCTTTCACGCTTTGTCGCAGTCTTTGTTCCCTCGGATAGTATCCCTAACGGTGTTGCACATCTTCTTCATGTCCCCCAGGATGTTTGCTTGGAAGGCGGCGAGCTCCTCCCGAGTTATTGGTTCTAGAAGTGGAGGGTTTCTCCTTGATGAACCAGAAGGCAAGTTGTGGTGCGACATACCTTGGATGGGTGAAGGTGTTTGGATGTGTTTGCTATTCCTTAGTGTCATGCAACTTCTGACCGTCCACTCCACATCTGGGTTTTTCTTGGGGTCGAAGTAGTCCCTTGAAACTCAAAGGGTCGAACTGCCAGAGGGTTGCATGATGAAGTAAGGACGTCTAAGGGCTCTTCTGGAGATCCGAGGTGACCTGCAAAAGAGAAAGGGTGAACTGCCCCTGGTGTGGTCCAGAGATCGTTCCTCCGATGCCAAAGTCAGTTTGGGATAACTGATGAAGGGTTCGGCTACGTGAGAGGCCGAGGGGCAAATAGAAAGTGGGAAGGAGTACTTCGGACTCAGGCACCCTGGGGAGAGGTGCTAAGAGAGAAGCACAATTAATTCGTAATTAATGAGAGGATGATTTGAGTGTTACCTTCTTGGAATGTGTGCAAGTCCCTTTTATAGGACCTTTGACCTTCCAAACCCTAGCTAGGGCTTGGATTTGCCCGGCGGTGCCCCACCGGGCCGGCAGACCCTTTTGGGCCCTTGCATGACCTAGAACCTCCTTCCTTTTGAGGAATGGTTCGCCCTAACCGAGCGAATAAGGAAAGGAGGGCATAACTGCCCGTTCCTCCCTAAGAAGGGACGTGGTCCTCCTTGGGGAGGGGTGGTACCTCATACTCATGCTTGATGGGTTCTGAATTGACAGAAATGTCCCTGGGAAAGGCATAGCTCAACGGCCTGATAAATGTTTGGTGAAATGGGCCCAAATAGTATTATTTCCAGAATTAGACCCAGAAACCTTTTTCCCCAAATATGTCTCTCTTTTTCTCTCTCTTCCCCCTCTTTCTCAAACCCAGAACCCAACAAACCTTTTTCTTCAAACCCAGAAACCTTGCAACAATGACCATAACATTTCAACAATCTCCTCAAGCCATGGGATCATCTTCATCTAGTCCATTCCTTAGATGTGAGCATGACTTAGCAACTCTGATTAAAACTGTTAGCAAGCAAGGTCCAACCAAGGGAAATATATTTTACAGGTTCCCTAAATGGTAGGTATGTTCCACTTTGTGAATACCAAATTAGAATTTCGGAAGCTAGGGTTTTGGAAATTTAATCACAAATTCAATTGTGATCAATTGCAAATTGGTTGCAGAGGGATTACGGTGGATTGTTCATATGGGAACATGACCACGTAGTTGGTGAGGTAGAATAATTGAGGAAAGAAACTAAGGTGTTACAGGCTCAATTGAAGCAGAAGGAAGAAGAGATCAATAAGCTGGTGGAGAAGGTGACAAGAATGAAAATTAAGAAGGGCAAATTGGTTCAGGAGCATACTGGATGTGTTGCAAAGGCTCGGAAGATGTCATTGGTTGCTCTATTTTTCTTTTCTTGCTTTGTTGCTTGTATAGTAGGCTTGTGGATTAGTAGCTACTGAGAAGATGAAAATTGAATCAGTTGTGAGTTGGCCATTTTCGGTAATGGCAACAGAACACTAATATCATATGATGGCATATGTGAGGAGTGCGATGTTTTGTCCATCTCCTGTAATGGCAACAAAATCATTAATATCATATGTGTAATGTGTATATCTCCTTTTGTGTATGGGTATCTAGTTATAGACATCGTCTAAGTTGTCATAACACAACCATCAATATCTCATAAATCATTGGACGAACAAAAGTTATATTATCATAACACAACCATCAATATCAGAACACAATCTAAATTGTCATAATACATCATAAAACACCAACCAAAACCAAAAACCACCACTCAGCTACCATTAAATAGTCACTTAGCTCCCATGGAACTAAAACAAAAGACCAACAAAAACAAAAGACCATCACAAACATTGATAAGAGCTTAAGGTTGACTTATGAGGGGTTGATCAATGTTGATTAAACACTGATTTTGTTGAGTAGACACTGCCTCTGAATTGCCTTGCACATTCTCAGTTGACCTTCCTATGCCTTTACCTCTTCCTCCACCTCTCATTCCCCCTCTTCCTATGCGTCCATCTTCACCTATGGCTCTTCTCGTAGTGTGTGAGGTAGAGGGTTCAGCAGAATACCCATGGTGTTCATCTGTGTTAGTTTGCTATCCACCAGTGTTGACCTTTCTCGACCTTCCCATTGGCTTCTTTGGTGAAGGTCCAAAAGTATGGTCATCTTTGTGCGGGCACTTCCTCTTAGTGTGCTCCTTTGAGTTGCTAACACTGCAAAAAAGTAGCATTCCATGCTTGGTTAGTCTGCAAGACTTCTTGGGATCTTCATGGGGATCTTTCTTCCTATTCTTCTTAGGCCTTCCTGGCCCTATGTCCACAGGTGGAGGGTCTAGTGGAAAGTGAAAAACTGGCCAAATTCTGCTACTTTCACATGGTGCAATTGCTCCGTTGTACGCAGCCATGAATGCAGGCTTTTTATAGCATGAATTCACCAAGCTATCTACTTTGCCTCTGAGAAAGAAAGCACATGCAGTTGCATGACCACAAGGTAATCCTGTAAGATCCCAAAATCTGCAGATTCAAGTGCATTTGCATAAATCAACCACAAGTACATCCATCTCTAGGGCTCTGTTGACTTGTCTTCTCACATGAGATACTTGAAAAACAATATCTATAGATGGAACCACATTGCAGTTTTTAGCTTGTTCTTTATGTTTCTCCAACTTATCAGCAATCAATGGATAAACTTCAAATACATTCTATGCACCAACTTTCCTTTGTCTCAGCAATCTCTCCATTAACGCACATCTAATGTCCTCAAGCATGTATATAATTTGCTTGGATCTTGCATTGAGAATGTAGCCATTAAAAGTTTCAGCCATGTTTGAAGTGATTGCATCACATTTTATACTAGTTTTCAAGAAAGCCCTGCAGAAAGCTCTTGGATTCTGAGCCCAAAAAGCCTCAGAAATTTCTAGACACAGCCTTTATTTCATTCACGGTTTCTTTGAAATCCACCTCACAATAGGCCATGAATGTCTTCTAGAACAAGCCCTTTAGCTCATTTGATTTGTAAGTTTTGTGTGCCAGTTTTGGAATATATGCCTTGCACAATTCATGTGCTCAGCATCCGGAAAAACTTGGGCAACTGCATTAATCAAGCCCAACAACATAAAAAAGAACAAAAACATTACTTTACTACATATCTAATAAAGGACTAGATGAAAATAAACTGCGAATTTGGTAAAACTAACCTTTTGTTGATCTGAAATAAAGGTCCAACCATCACCATCTGTACCATTTAAGCACATTATTAGAAGAGTAAAAAACCAAATCCAGGAATCAGTGTTCACTCCTTCTACAATAGCCGATGCCAAAGGGTACATCTGACCATTGGCATCTGTCCCAATAGGAGCAAGTAGCATCCCCCCTAGAAAAGTTTTTAGAAACATCCATCTAGAAACAAAACTTGTCTACAACCAGCTAACAACCCATCTCTCAAACCATCAAAACACAAAAACATCCTCTGAAACACCAGAGGCCCATTTGCATCCTCATTTGAAATTGTGACAATCTCAAAAACAGAATTTGGATTGGCCTTTTTCAGAGCTTCCATAGTGCTTGCAAGTTTCATGTAATGCTCCTTTATAGTTCCTGAAGGGGCCACGGCCATCCCGCTCGCGCGAGGAGGCGGGAGTTGAATAAGGCGCGCATATCCCCCACGGAAATGGGTGCGTGTTATGGGGGTAAAATCATCATTTTTTTTGTAATGTGCGAAATTGCACAATTGGGGTGTTTGGAGTCGCCACCTTATTTTAGAAAAATAAAGAAACCGTCTTTTGACTCCTTTTAGTCTATTAACCAAAGTTTGAGTTCGGAGGGCAATGGTACGAATTGGATGTGAAATGCATCCAATATGCCCGTTCTTACAAACGACCACTACTTGCGAATTAGAACTTTTTGTAATTCGATTTGGTTCCAAAAGTAAGTAACCTAAATGTTTTCTAAGTCATTTTAACATTCATTTTATTTAGGTTGTCACTTTTTAGCATGCAATTTCATTTGTCCATAATCAATAATTAAATAATTAAATATATATGTCCATTGGGAATAAATGTTACCGAATGAGCAACTAAATGAATATATAATAAAATAAATAATAATATACAAATATAAGTCTTTTTACTCTAAAAAGTAATATTGAATTACTACTTCCCAAAATTATAAAAATAAAAGAATAAAATTAGAAAATAAAAAGGAAATGCGAAAAAAATAAAGAAAAGGAAAGTAAAATGTCGAAAGAAAAGAAAATGAAAAATAAATACAAAAATGCCAAAAACTTTAAAAATAAAAAATAGAGCAGAATGTACAATAATCCTAAAATGTCGAAAATAAAAATGTGTTCTGGTTGCTGTGAGGATTTTAGTAGAGG
>ONZA01015928.1:1863-13318 GCA_900322205.1 Kewa caespitosa | reverse complement strand
TGCTTTTTTTTTTTTTTTTTTTTTTTTTTTTTTTTTTTGGCGTAGTGTTCCCTTCTCTTTTCCATTTATTTTCTATTTTTCTGGAAATAAGAGAATGTATTTTTTCGAGAAAAATAAACTTACTAAGGTTTAAATGAATACTGAAAACCTTAACAATTTATGCTCTATAATTGTTTTGATTATCAATCTTTATAATTTTTGAAAATAGAGTGATTTTTCAACAATTACGTGCACACATTTTTTTTGATTGGTTCAAATTATGTTTGATAATTTGAGACCAAAAGATCAAAGCCCAATCAATTTCTACTATGGGTATAGCCCAAAGCATAGTAGGGACTTTGAATTTTACACTATCAGTATAGTGTTCAACATAGTGAACACTTGGAATAATGCACTATGGGCATAGTGTAAAGCATAGTGCATTCTGCCAATGTGTTATATTTTTTTTTTTTGGAAAGGAAAGTGTTTATCATTTTTTTTTGAATAAGTTGGGCCCTTGCGGGTTATCAACATATCCGAATGGGAATCAGGCCGAACGTAGTTCAAATAAAGCGATGTAAATGATATTGGTTTATTATTATTTTTTTGATTTAGGCTGGGTCCTTGCGGGTTACCTACGTATTCGTATGGAAATCGGGCCGAACGTAGCTCGAGATGATAAAGGATTTTGTTTTGTTTTGTTTTGTTTTGCTTTTTTTTTTTTTTTTTTGGCTTGCCTAATATTATCTTGGATAATGTATGGGTATTAAACGATTATTAGACTTGGGAATTGTGCATAAAATTTCTTTAATTGGTCTAAATTGGTTAGTTGTGAAAACTCTAATCCTTCTAGATCCATGAGTAAGACCGCTTCTCCAAAAAGGATTTTCTTGATGATATACGGTCCCGACCAGTTTGGGCTAAACTTACCGCATGGGTCTCGTATGGGCGCTCGGTTTTCCTTTAAAACTAAGTCCCCTACTTTTAATGATCGCGGTCGTATTATTTTATTGAAGGCACGAGCCACCCTTCTTTAATACATTTGAACATTCTGTAAGGCGTTTAGGCGCCTTTCATCTAATAGGACTAAATGTTCGTATCTTTCTCTTACCCAGTCCGCCTCGGTAATATCACTTTCTAGGACTACCCTAAAGGAAGGTATCTCGACCTCAATTGGAAAGACTGTCTCCATTAGTTCGGATATTTCAGTTAGACAAATTTCAAACTCATGTGGTTTATTGTTAGTTCCCAGGTTAATCGTTTCGATTTCTTTGATTACCGAAGTTTTTTGTTCATGTTCGAGCATGGCTCGCATGAGTGACTTGTCGTCAACGGATTCATTAGTGACAAAAAAATCCAAGGAGTAAGCAGAATCACCATTCATTTTAATGATATCGTCAAAGAGCACATCATTGGAAGGATCATACACTTCGGGAGTGGAGGAGCCTAGCTTCCTAATTCTCTCGGGAGGAGAATGTCATACACTAGTATTAGAATCAGAATCGCTAAAACTAGAATTGGAGTCACTAGACTCGAACATAGGTTCTTTTCCTATGGTGATGCTAAACTTGTGCCCGTCGAAAGTCATCCATTTGCAGGTGCAACGCTATCCCTCAAGTATCCCGGTGGCGGGTGTGATCAGCTCGGAGGGGTCGAACTCTTAATTCTAGATGGCCAGAACTACGTCGTCATCTTCTTGTGCTATAATTTTCTCTTGACGGAAAAGGAAACAAAACGCATTTTGTGGTAAAGGTTGAGCCCAATCAAATAGTACTTGTTTTTGAAGCTTAGGGATTTCATTTTCTAGAAAGTTGCAAACCTCAAACATTTTGAATCCTGGGATTAATGTGCCTTCTTCTCTAAGGTAATGTGGCTTGGGAAATCCTTAATAAGGAAAGTTGTCGCTTGCCCAAACGAATTGTCCGTTCAGGGTGTGGGGATAATTGAGCTTGGGGATATCGAAGGAAATGCCTTCTCGTACGACCCTCTTTCTTTTTGCCTCCCTTGGCATCAATTCTTTTATTTCCCGAATTGAGGGAGTGTAGCCTAGGCAGAATGTAAGCTTCATGGATTATGCCCACCGAAATGAACTTGGGCCTTGGGCGTGTTTTCCTAAACCCATCCCAGGCATATAGCCATGTTTCCGAAGGATGGCGTTGACATGAAGGTTTGAATGAGGATCAAAGTCGAATGGAACTTGTTCGTCCTCAATGGCATTAATTTCGGGCTTGAAATCCCATAAGTCCTCGTCTTCTTCACCGTGGTCTATTTTTAAGATGGGAGTCTTGGACAAGGTGACCTTCATTTGGTCGGCCTCCATCACAAGGATTTTCCCTTCTACAACCATCTTAACTTTCTAGTGAAGGGTGGATGGGATGGCGTTGATGCTATGGAGCCAAGGTCATCCTAACAGGAGGTTGAAGGTGGAGGGTATGTCGATTACAAAAAAAGGTGACTCGCTTTTCTATGACACCCGCAGTGACATTGATGTTGATGGTGCCGAGTACACTTTTTCTGGAATTATCGTAGGCCCATAAGCCCTGCGATGTTTGCGCGAGGTCATATTGATTGCCTAATTATTTTGTGGTTCTAAGTGGGCATACATTGACCGCGGACCCGTTATTCACGAGTGCCATGGGTACGTGATGTTGGTTACACGTTACCATAAGGTATAGTGCCTTATTGTGGTTATGACCTTCTTTAAGTAGGTCCTCGTCCGAAAATGTGATCATGGTGGGCGATCTTTCCTCCGTCAAGAAAGTTACAAGATCGATGGGAGATGTTTCGGGCGAGATATTTATTTTGTTGAGTTTGGCAAGGAGTGTTTGGCTATGCTCTAGAGACGAGGCTAAGAGTTGCCAGATGGTAACGTCGGCTTTCATTCTTTTTAATTGTTTTAACAAGGGGTTATCGACTGGTTCTTGTGCCAGTACTTCCTTGCCCTTGTCTGTCGGGTTATCGTTGGCCTGGGATGGATCGTCTTTAATTTCTTTCGTAATACCTACCCGACCTAATAAGGTTGTCGGCTTCGCCTTCTTAAACCTCATGTTTGGAAAGCCATGTATCGTCGTAAATTTTGTCGCACCTTAGGGATGCATCCCATGCATCCTCTTCATCACAATCCCATATACCGTTAATGCTTAAATGGACATGCGATAATAGGGGTTCGATAAGTAAAGTGGGCTTGAAGCCTAGGTCGTCGTCGGTTATGGAAAAAATGGACTCCTCGTGAGATGCGAGGGGATTCTTATTGTTATTTGAGGCACGTGCTGCCTTAGGTAATGGTAAAGTGACATTATCAATAAGGTCATGGACCGCATGTCTTAAGGTCCAGCACTTGTCAGTCTCGTGGCCCTTGCCACGGTGATATTTATAATATTTTGGTAGATCGTTGATCTTGGACCTTTTGTCCTCTGGGACATCGGGAGTGGGCCCAATTGGCTGTAAATAATTTTTATTTATAAGACGCTCGAGAGCTTGAGTGAGAGTCATACCCAATGGGGTATAGGCTCGTTGCTCCCGACGTCGAGGTGCACCCTCATTGAGGGCATTAACCTCATTCACCTTCGCGGTATTGTTCAGGTTGGTAGTGTTGTTATTATTTCCCTTTCATTTTGCTTTCGTATTGGGAAGCTCATCCTCTATGGCCGATCCTACCTCCGTAAGTTGGAGGAAATTGCTTATAGGTTGAAAAATCAAGTGCTTTTTGAATTCGGGCCTCAAATTGCGTATAATAGTATGCACTTGGTCTCTTTCCGAGCGCCTATTTACCATATGGGCAGCCCTCTCTCGCCACCTAGTAAAAAAGGTCATGAAAGCCTCACCTGTGATGTTTTGTGGTTCTAATTCCCGCATCATAACGGGAATCTCAGTATTGTACAAATACTGAGCTAGGAACTCTCGGCTTATATCCTCCCATGTTTTGACTCGTTGAGTGTCGAGTCCATAGTACCAACTAGACACGGGTCCATCCAAGGACATAGGAAAGATGTGAGGGAACATATCCTTATCAATACGCTTTAAGGTGAGGGTAGCAGTAAAGGACCGAAGATGGGTCCTAGGGTTGTCAGTGTTCTTAAACTTGCGTAGGTTCGAAAGGACCGCCTTACCGGGTAAAGTGCCCATGAGGTTAGGGGTCATCCTTTCAATGTCATGGTATTGGTTGAAAAGCTCATTGTGCTTCAGGATAGTCTCAAACTTTTTCAGTTCACCCTTGATCGGATCAACTTCCTCAACATTCTTGGTTTCCAAATGGGCCTTTTTTTCGGTCAAGTTTTGGATGAGAGTGGCAAATTCCTAGAGGGTGGGTTGGTTGTCCATTTTGAAAGGTAAATTGACGTACGAATGGAGGATGTGGTGACTTGGGTTCAGGAGAAGACAAGCGGGACGGAGTTGAGAACGGAGGTGGTGGAGGCGATGTTCTACGAAGTCGATTATCCTCGCCACAGGTCCAATGAACGGATATTTCCCTAAAGTTAATTTGGGAACTAAGTTAGAAAGGGTGAAAAGAAGAAAGGTTCCGAAAAGAAAAGAAGAAAGCCTAAAATTCCAAAGGGGAAAAATGAAGCGGTAAAGCCCCCGGTTTACGGTTTGGTCCAAATGCAATACAAATATGCAAACATCACGCATGCAAATGCCATATCTCTATGTTCGAAACCTAGATAATGGCTCTTATTCTCTAAGGTTTCAAAACGTGTTAGGGAAAATAAGGCCCCCACGACATACGAGGTGCTTACAACATTATGGAATGCATAAGCGCAGTAAGTTAACGTTTTCGCTTCCATCGAATGGATGAAAGAAAAGGTCGTGAGTGGAGAGTCATTTATGATATGCATGGAGAATCAAATGGATCCTCCGTATAACTGAACTCGCCCTCTTGGGATTGATTATGGGTTACCTAGTGCGTGTAAGCATGATACTATATGAAAAATGATGCATTTTTTGAACCAAATTGATTTACGTTTTTTTTCTAACTCTTTTTCGCGTTTCACCCTCTTTAAGTTAAGTCCTCGGTGGAGTCGCCACTGTAGGGGTCATAGCCCTCTCGCTCAAGTGAGGAGGCGGGATTTGAATAAAGGCGTGCACACCCCCCACGGAAATGGGTGCGTGTTATGGGGGTAAAATCGCTATTTTTTGTAATGTGCTAAGTGGCACAATTGGGGTGTTTGGAGGATTTTAGCAGAAGTTTAGGTTGTATTTCATTGATATGTCGTATGGTTAATGCATGGGTTTATATAGGTTTGAAGAACTTAATGCACCTTGACCCAGCGAATATGATGATATTCACTGGAAACTGAACCACGCACCTGGGTGAAACGGTCAGGAAAGCTCAACAGACAGCGAATATAAGAGAAATTTGTTTTAGGGCCCAGCGAATATGGTGATATTCGCTGGGTGCCTGGCGGTATTTGGGAAATTCGCTGGGTGGGCAGCGAATATATGTGTAATCGCTAACGTTTGAGCTCTCTTGCGCGTTATGATTTGGCTTTCCTTGCCCGGCAAGGTTGAGGGAAGAGTCTAGAAGCTTCAAGGGTGAGGTGAAATGACCATTTTTTCCTTTGACATCGGTTGACTTTGGTTTTTATTATTTCACGTATTAAAAAATATCCGGGATGGTACCGTAGACTAGCTATCGTCATAGGGTCATTTGGGAGACACTATTTTGGTGTCAACAACGGGTTTTAGAAAGGAAAAGGAGCGATGGATTATGGGTTTGAAGTAGTTGGATATTGGTCTTGAAGGAGGGACGACCCATACCCCTTGCATTCTAATATAGAGCATTCATCTTAATTGGAACTAGAGGAATTTGATGGAGCTCTCGAAGCTCCCCCCCTCCCCCCGTCCTTTGGCCCCCAAGAGTATCACTTTTTTGGAGCTTGGATGAACCAAATTCGACTCATGACTTCGAGCCCGACATGAATGAACCTTCTTCTTGGTTGACTTCTTTCCCAATATTGTATCATGACTTTCAACTACTTCGCCTTATTTGCTAGAGTGAACATTAAGGCTTTGCTCGTGTAGCCGACCATCATTACTGAGGTTGAGTTGTGAAGTATCTTGAATTTCAGAATCTCGTTTGGGAGAGATAGTTTCGGGTCTATGAGATGATCCCAGTTCTCTGGAACCATAAGGTCGGATCCTTTTTCATTGAGATCGTCGAAGCCGAGCAAGATGTCCATTTGCACATTGTCCGTTAGATGGACCAGGTCTATCACTTGTGGGACATTCGCCAGGGAGAGGTCCACTTCCTTGTTTCTCGTGAGAAGGTCCTTCCAAAGGGGGGCTACTATCTCAGGGCAAGTGATTTCCTTATCACTCCGTCCCAAATGAAGAACTTCACCTTGTTGTATTCGACGTCTAATGGGACTGCTGCTGATGGCTCCCAGAATTCGTTCGTCACTTTGGTAGATTCCACAATAGTGGGGTGGTGGGCGAATCCATTGAAAGAGAGTGAGATTTGTAAATTTTGTGGGGGAGGAAGGGTTGCATGATTGTTGGAGATGGTTTTTAGGGTGTTTACGGGGATAGTGGTGGATAAGGAAGGGAAAATTAATTGAGTGGGAGACTATTGAGAAGAGTTGGGATTCAAGGGAGCAATAGAACAAGGTTGGGCCAAATTTAATGTGTTGGGTTTTGGAAGATAATGAGGCTGGGAAATGAAATGGTCCAACAGATGAGAAAATGGACCCAAAGGGTCAGTAGGACATGGGTCCAGGATGGAGGAATGCTTTTGAGGATTTGGATTAGGGCAAGATGGGTTTAGATGAGCTCGATGCAATGAAATAGAGAAAGCTGGTGGGTCTTTGATTTTTTCTAAAACTAGAAATTTCCCTCCACTGACAATTGGCAAAGGCTGGGAATTTTCTTGCTCTGTTTCCCCACCCATCACATCACGTATGAACTTGCTTCGTCTCTGGTGCAGATGAGAATTATTGGCAACACTAGAACTCCTATGTCTTCTGTGATGGTGAGTTACCACTTGCATTGCTCCTTGGATGATTCTCTGCCCGGATTAGTTTGGATAACACCCTCGAACGTTGCTTGAGCCTTAGTCTTGCACGATAATGAGGTATGACCATGCTTTTTGCAGCTATTGCAGTAGACACTTTCATCTTGCAATTTAAATTTCTTGTTTGATTCCACCAATCCAGACAAATTTAGGTAACTGCTTGGTGGTATGCATTTGAACATAGATTATAGCAAATTTCATACGATCGCTTGAAACAATTTTCACGTCTCCTTTAATAAACCTTCCAAAGGAGTTATCAATTATCTCTAACACTGATTTCACATAGAATTCAACTGGAATTTCTGGTAGGATAATCCAAACAACGGTCATATTAACCTCAGCAAGCCATGACTTGAAGCCCAACTCCCAAAGTCTGATGGAGATGAACCTTCCCGCTATGAACCAAGGACCCCCTGCTAACACTCCTTGTAGGTCCTCCTCAACTGAGAATTTTATTGTATAGAAGCCCTTTTCGAGAACTATGACTTCTAATTTCCCTTTTGATTTCCAAAGTTTAAGAAGTTGCTCATTAAGAAAACCAAAGAAAAAAGATTGCCCAACCGTTTTAATGATATGGGAGTGAAATTAAGGGAGGCCGATGTTAAAGTGTTCTCCCTAGGAAATGGGAAAAAATGGAGGGGGGATGGATTCGGATCAGCACAATCAAAAGGTGGAAAAGGGGTGATAGGGGGTAAGGAGGCTAGCGAGAAGGAGACTGGTAGCAGGGAAGAGGCCCAGAAGAGCAAATTGGCCGCGGGGGATTGGCCTACAAGCTTTGCCCTGTAGGACTTAAGCTCATTGATGTTAGAAGGGCGAATTGACCGCGGGGGATTATTGGCGTACAAGCTTTGCCTTGTAGGACACCCTCTTCTTCTTCCTAATATACTTCCTCTTTGTATGGCATCAATGTATTATTTGTTAGACACCCTTGACATTTGCTTTTGACATTTCCTCCAGCAGGTTCAAAGGCAAATGTCAAGGGTGTCGCACACATGGTCACTATGTCACCCAATGCAGCCTATTTCGCTCGTGACCCCCTTACGCCATACTACTATCCAATCCCTCCAATTCGGCTGTTACCTACGATCCCTGCAACCTTGCACTATTGCTTGTGGCTACCAATAGTATCCACCCAGTGCCTATGCTTCCACGACCGAAGCATCCGCATCAGATGGCTTCTGTAAAAGTGGTGCAACTCATCACGTCACCAATGATATCGATAACCTCACCCCCCACTCCCTTTACAATGGGATTGAGAAACTGGTTATTGATAACGGATCGGGATTGATTATCTCCAACACGATTTCCACTTATCTACTTACTCCTACTTCTCATTTCTCTCTTAAACAAATACTAAATTTTTCATATGTGTCTCGAAATATTACTTCTATTTCAAAATTTTATCTTGACAGTAACACCTCTATCACTTTCTTACCCAATTTTTATGTTGTGGAGGATCTCTACAGGGAGCGCAATTACCCCAATGTCACACCAAGTGTGGAATCCATGAATGGCATCTCACTCGCTCTTTCGTTCATTTTTCAGACTAAGCTCTATCATCAATTGGAACCACAAACTTGACCGTCCATGATCCATCCTATCGAAATTTCGCGTCACATTAGCAATATTTAGTTTAAATATCTCTACGTCTAGTTCATTTCATTGTCATTCTTGGGATTGCAATAAAAGTCATAAATTGCTTTTCTGTGACATTGATTCAATCTTATGGTCCTCTTGATGTTATCTTATGATTTATTCAAAAAAATTATCATTTTTGTTGACCATCATCACTCCAAATTAGTTTGATCCTATCCCCTAAAACACAAAAATGATGCTACCTCAATCTTCACAAAGTTTAAAAACTTAGTCGAAAATCACTTTCAACGCAATATAAAAATAATCTTTAGTGATAATGGTGGCGAGTAAATCACCCTTCGTCCTATACTTGAAACTAATAGAATTACCATCTAATTTTACCTCCTCGTACTCCCGGGCACAATGGAATTCTGAACGATGTCACCATCACATTGTGGAAACGAGACTATCTTTTCTTAGTCACTCCTCTATGCCTCTAAAATATTGGTCGCATGCCTTTACCATGAGTTGTTATCTATTTAATCGAATGCCTACACCCACTCTCAAACTCCAATCAGCATATTACACTCTTCATGGTCAACAACCCAACTATGTTAAGCTTTGTAGCTTTGGGTGTCTGTGCTTTCTATGGCTACGTCCTTACATAGCGCACAAACTTGAGACTCGCTCTATTCCTTATGTCTTGGTCTGTTATTCTCCACACAAAGTGCCTACTATTGTCTTGACACTACAACCCACAAATATACACATCCCATCATGCCAGGGTCATCGAGCATGAATTTTCGTTCTCTTCACCCTTTTGTTCAGCCCTCTAAACATCTTGGCTGAAGCCGACTTTTGGTGCTCTTTTGATCTACCTATTGTCCAACCGAACCCCCCTCAACAGTCACCTAGAATCAATGCTCAAGCTCCTGTCTCAGAGATCCACTCCCCCGTCTAGAATAATGCTCAAGCCCCTGACCCAGAGAATAGTTCCCCAACCGATTCCTTATCCACGGCTCTTGCCCCAAATAACTGTTCCATGCCCTCAAACCCACCCACCCACTCTCTAGCAACCCCATCCAACACCTATCCTACAGTACCAATACTCCTACCCTACCTCCACCCTCTACATCTCGTCTTATCACACAACTACAAAACATCATTTGCATGCTCAACTCAAAACTCAACCTTCATGCCTCTCTCCAACATACTACAATCGATCCCGCTACCATTGCTCAAGCCCTCAAAATTTTGATGCACAAAAACCGTCATGAAAAAAAATTATAATGCTCTTATTCATAAACACACTTGGGATTTGGTTCCCCCCTCTCTTCCTCTCAAAATCCAATCGGGTGTAAATAGGTTTTCACACAAAATACAATCAGGGTGACACGGTTTAGCGTCACAAGGCTAGGTGTGGTAAAGCTTACCCACTACCTAGCCATCACTATGGATGAGATGATATCAATAATGCCTTCCTTCATGGAACTCTCTTGGAAGATGTCTAACACCCATCTTATGTTTTCAAGCTTAGAAAAGGTATCTATGGCCTTACACAAGTCCCCCGAGCTTGGTATAACGAGCTCAAAACTCATCTTCTCCACATCAACTTCAAGTACTCCAAATCGTAATCCTCTCTTTTTATCCTTCACCATGATTGTGATGTCATCAATCTTCTGGTCTATGTTGATGACATCATTATCACAAGCTCAAATTCTAACTTCCTTAACACATGTGTATTGATCTTGCTATGCGGTTCTCTTTAAAAGATCTTGGTCACCTCTCATATTTTCTATGAGTTCAAGTGCTCCCTCAACCTAATGGCTTACTTCTTAGCCAACAAAAATATATCCACGATCTCCTTGACTGAGCTAGTATGTCTCAAGCCAAAACTGTCCCTACTTCTATGGTGACTGAGTCACCTTTATTGGCTAACAAAAGTACTCCTCTAGCTAATCCAACCTAGTATTGTGCCTTATGGGTAGTCTCCAATACCTTGCTATCACTAGACTCGATGTTTCCTTCATAGTGAATAGGTTATCCCACTACATGCACAAACCAACGGGTGAACACTAAGGTGTTCTCAAGCGGTTACTTCACTTTCTTATTGGAATACTAAAGAGAATTTGAACCCAAATCGTGCATACTTAAAGAACAAAAAGCAATTCTGGTTTGAAGGAGCTGTTCCTTCAACCAGAGAGTACGAACTAAATGCGGAAGCAAGTAAAGCACACACGATTTTACTTGAAAAAACCTCCGGCTCAAAGAGGAAAAAACCACGACCCCAAGGGATTTTGACACTATTCTCTTATTACTTGGATCCTAAACAATTGTTTATTACAAGAGACTCTCTTCTCTCACAATCACTCGACTACCTGTTCCCACTCGAACGGGTAACACCCCTTCTACCTACTCCAGTAGAAGCGACCAAGGACTTCCCTCAAGTCCCGACTCAAAACACCAAGTTACTACCTCAAAATGCTTTCTATAACAAAGCTGAAAAGGTACAAAATCAGATCCTAAAGCACGACCCAAATCAGCAAAGAACAAAGACTCACGGAACAACTCCATGGAACGGTCCAGGGAACAGCTCCTTCAAGGTAGATTCTGGGTTAATGATGAATTCGAAGGCTTTAGAGAATTTTGTGTGATTACTCAGTTAATACTGAGGAAATTCAAGTGTGGAAGGATGAAGATTATGAGGAATATTGATCTCATTATATAGTCCAAGGATTGGGAGTTTTATTCCTAATAAAACTCAAGAGTTTGTTTCCAAAATAACTCTTCCCAAATCCTATCTTGTTTCCAAATCTTGTCCCTTTTTCTAAATCCTTTAAAACACTGATTTAAATAAATAAAACTCTTTATAATAAAATCAGTAGTTAACAC
>ONZA01015924.1:16401-28831 GCA_900322205.1 Kewa caespitosa | reverse complement strand
AGAAGAAGAAGAAGAAGAAGAAGAAGAAGAAGAAGAAGAAGAAGAAGAAGAAGAAGAAGAAGAAGAAGAAGCATCTTATTTTAAGAGCAAAATCAAATCTTACTTTAAGAGAAAAATCATATTGTTACAAAGGCTTGATTTCAGACAAAAATCAAGGACAATTCAGACCATAAGGAGAGATAATTGATCCAATTAATGAATAATGAATTTGGGCAATCAATGGAATCAATGTAAGTCGAATGCGTAGGATCTAGAAAGAATTGGCCCACAAATCGCAACCCACACCCGCGTATGTCATCCAAATCCGATGGATCAGACCGGATTGGACCGGCGGAGAGCGTGTGTGCACGCATGTTTGATACAATAGGTATGTCCTCTCTCCGTTTGCAAAAGTGGGTGCCTCTTGATCTCGACCCCTTACCGGAGGAGTATCTAAATTCAAACTTCCTACATCCCTCGCTACTAATGTGGGAGAATAAAACAATCAAAAAGGAAAAGCTATGGCTAACATGAGCCATTATTCCAACATTTTTTCATAAATAGCAAGTGAAAGTCAAATAATATTTTTTGGTAAGAAAAATGCTTAAATGCCTATGTGCTTCAATTTAATTGACATATAGCAAAATAAGGTAATAATAGAGTTCAAATGAGTCAAGGACTCTTGAATTCACTTTACCTCAGTTAGACCCCAACAACGCGCGTTACATATGTACAACATGTGCAAACACTCTTCGACATACAATTAACGCCTTTGAGGGCATGCGCTTACCTTGCAACTTATGAATGCTCTAGAAAGATTTTCCATGCTTTTCACATGCGGTGGTCAACCCCCCAATGCAGGTGGATCCAATAAGTGTGTCACAAAAATACTACTATTACATATTATTGATCCTTTAAGAGCGTGAAGCTTATCCTCATGTCAAACCGATGGCAAATCCATCAAACACTTCTCTAAAGCACCACCCATATGCATTATGAATACATTAAGAGCATAATGATCAACAACTCATCAATTAAGAAATAGATCCACTTAGTCTATCTCAAAGGGAAACCCTAACGAACTATGGATTCATTAAGATATCAAAAGCTCAACCTCACAAATTGCATTAGTGCACATCATAGGGGTTGAAATATTACTTCACAGAAGACTATATGGCTTTTTTTTGATTGCTAAAGGATAACGTTTGGGCCGTTTTCTTAGCCCGTTGACACCTAACTATGGAGATGTTTGTAGACCCATCTTGAAGCTCTTATTGAGAGGCCTTGAGAACCATTTGAACAAATTCAATGGCCACTCTCAGTACCTCTACCGAGTTACTTTCTTATTTGAGTAGCGCATTTGCGTTGCAGGGAGTTCGACTTCCTCCTTACCTCGAAGGTGGTACGTTTATCACAGGGTGGAGCCTCGACAATGACAAGATGAACTCAGGATAGCACATGTTCTGGGAGGACAATCCACCGAGCTACCACCATGAGGTACTAAAGACGAGCTCTTAAATGAGAAGTGCATATGGAGTAACGGTAGACGCCTACGTGGTTTATGCCAGCCTCGTCCTTCTTAGATGACCACGAGGTGATGATGACATCATAGGAGGCTATATGGCCCAGGGACTTGTCGGGTCCATCAGAGAAATAACACACATGTCCATTTCTATTGGAGGATCCATACCATTGCTAGGACTAAGGGCATGCCCATAAAAGGGGTAATGCACATATTTGCAAAAGGTTCGCACAAATTCGTGTCTACAGTATTCCATCTGATTATTTCATGAACAAGTCAGAGCTTAAGTAGTTTTTATGCTTCCCAACCTATGGTCGAGCTTCTCTTAGTAACTTCATACAGGCATCAGAGAATCGATCGTTGGATCACGCTGGGGGTAGTTCATGATCTTCTGTTTGGTGGTCACCTTGGACCAACTTCATAACCAACCTCATATGCAATCTTCATACAACAATAAAATTTCATCCCTTTGAGTCGTTAAGAGACACAAAAAATTCCCAAAATATTTGGCAACGTTTGTGGAGAGTGGCTTCCCAATCTTGCCTGAGATTGAGAGGTAACAAACACATCAAAGTACCTTCATCCTTCCAAAAGAACAATCCCATCATGTTGCAACACAATGGAGAAACAAACTCGTTAACTAAGACAATACGTTGATCTTCTCCTCCTTCATCCTTTATTAGCATGGAAAAGCTTGTGACACTAGTCAAGCATCCTTAGACACATGTAAAATATGTGTATCACCATCCAAGAGTACATCCTAAACCAAGTCACGAAACCACAAGGAGAACGAGAAGGAACCTAAAATATGGTGAACCCGATCAACATCTCACGTCAAGAAACCACAAGGAGAAGGAGTAGGAAGTCTCTAGGTCGTGGACTACTCACGTAGTGAAGTTCCCTCGGTTTAACTTCAACCAATTTAGCTCGTCAGCCTCCAAGTTCTTAAGGAGGAGTTTCAAGAGTAAAAGAACCTTGACAGCTAATCGAGTCAGAGGATTAGTGGCAAAAGGTCAGAAAGATCATCTCAGAGGGGATTCGACCTTCACAATTTTTTTTGAGAAGAGTCCGCAAGAGAGATCCGCACGTGAAGAGGCTGAGAAACATAAGGATCTTTGTTTGGAACCTACTCAGGTTCAAAGAGGCCAAAAGTGAAAAGGAAGGAAGAAAATAAGAGAAGTACCAAAGAACAATTGGAAGATATTACAATGTCTCCCAAAGGTACATTGACTTAGGTGAAATCTCACATCTAAAATGAGGGTCCCATTCGGTGAGGAGATTATGGAATACCCGATAAACCTCAGTGCAAGGATTATAATATTGAAGAAGTAGAAAGGGACAATCCTAAAATGAGCACTTGCTAGCCTATGACACTTCCATGATGACTAAGGAGTGCAATGATGCAACACTCTACATGCACTTCGTCTGCGCTTTGGAGGCACGAGCTTTGAGTTGGATGAACCACCTCCCAAGTAACAACGTCCATAGATATTATGAGATGTGCGCCATTTTCATAGAAAACTTCATGACCTATGAATAAAATAGAAAAAATGCTTTGAAGACTTCTTTAACATCATCGACGAGAAGAGAAAACTCATGAAAGATTTGGATAAAAGGTTCAACGATGAGTGCGTGGAGATTACAAACTTAAACTCGGTGATCGCATGCGCGGCCTATGTGAAGGGCATCGCAAAAGGAAATGAAATCTTGAAGGATATCAAAGACATTAAGTTTAAGGGGAAGACTTTAACCATGCCATTCATCTGGGTTTACTCATCCAAACTCTTCACAACATGAGAGAGGTCTAGCATAGATATGGTAACATGTAACTACCGCTGAGAAAAGTGCCACAAAGGGAAGTCAGCTTATCATAACAAACATTACAAAAGAAAGGGTGAGACTTTTAATGTTGAAAAGCTGAAGTTCAAAGGGAATAGTTCGAGATGAGGAGGCGGACGAGGTGCAAGGTTAAGGGACAAGAAAAAGACCGAGATCCCTAGAGAGCCCCACTGTCAACATAATCCTGAATTGTTACCAAGAAGCAGTGCTAGCAAATAAAGACCACAAAGTGCTCCCAACCCCATCCCAACTATAGAAAGTAGCATCAGAAATACTTTATTTTTTCTAGTATCACAAGGATGATTAACACAACATGAAGTCATATAATGAACTAAGGAGGCACCTGGAGAAACTCACAAAAGAAGGAAAGATTGATTGTTTCTAGAAAGATAAAAACAACACCAGCGTCCAACTAGACCAGGTGGCAGAGAATCCCTTGGGTTTAGAATTTGATTCTTATGAGGTAGTTGTTATCTTAGGTGGATTGGTAGAAGGATTGTTGACCAATAAAGCAAGAAAGACACACCTAAAGTTCCTTGACCATATAATTTTGGTCGAGAAATCCCCCAAAAATTTGTGAAACCTATCGTTTTTGATGATTCTAACGTGCGACCTCTGAAGTTCTTGAACGATGACTTGTTGGTCATTGAAACTAAAGTTGCATGCACACTCGTCAAAAGGTCCTCGTGAACACTGAGAGCTCATTCCATGTCATAGCTTGCGGCTCCTTAAAGTACCTCGGCTACCTGCTAGTAACATCTTCTCAATCATCCACCCCGTAGTGAGTTTCAGGAAAAACCAAATTCTCCCAATCAAAACCATCCGGCTACATATTAGAATCGGAGAAAAGAATAAAGGTTGTTGGGTCATCTCTGACTTCCTCTTGGTGGACATCCTTTTTCCATACAACGTTCTACTTGGACAACCCATATTGAATAAGATCGATTCCAACATTAATATTATTCTGTTAAAGGTGAAGTTCCACCGAGATGACGGAAATGTAGGAAGTTTGTGGCGATAAGAAGAACGCCTGATCATGCAATGTTTAATGCGTTTGTGGGAAACCTGTGGGAAACAAGGATGTCCTTAAAGTGAAAAAAGAGCCAGATTCCAAGAAACGCAAAAGAGATGCAACCAAAGAAGATAGAGTCCGCATTAAGAAAAACGAGGAAAAAGTTGAAATGAAGGATTACAAAGGGAAAGGCGTCCAATACATGACGATTGACATCTCCTCGAATGAAATTGTGGATGTAAAAATTTAAGAGAGGAACGTGCCAAACTTGCTAAAGGTAAGGTGGAGGTCACCGTTGACCCCTCTCATCCAGAATGCGTCACTTACCTCGGTGACAAGTTGACTGAACCTCAAAAAAAGAACTTTGACCCTTGCTTTGAGAGTACCAAGATGTCTTTACTTTTGCGCCTAACAAGATGCCTAAAATAGGCAGAGACCTCATGGAGAATAAGTTGGGATAAACAAAGAAATCACAAACATTGAAGGAAAAGAAACATCACTTGGACGAGGAGTAGAGCCTAGCCACCTCAAAAGAAGTGAAAAAAATTTTGGAGCTTGACCCATCCGAAAATGGAAATACCCAAAGTTACTCAACAATGACGTAATAGTGAAAAAGGCCAATAGGAGCTGGCGTATGTGTGTGGACTACAATGACCTTAACAAAGCATGCTCAAAGGACCACTTTTCCTTTCTTAGATAAACTCATTAATTGGACTAGTGCTCTAACTAATGAGTTACCTAGATACCTTCTCAGGGTACCATGAGGTCTTCGTGAGGAAGAAAAATAAAAACTCCATATCCTTTGTCATAGAAGATGAAGTTTTTTGCCACAACATGATGCCTTTCGGCTGAAGAACACAGAGTCACCCTTTAAGCTTCTCGTCCAAAAAGTGTTGAAGGAGAAAATTAGAAGAAATCTTTGAAGATCTTATCACGAAGAGCATCAAGTCTCTAACCACATGGATGACCTGAGAAAGACCTTTGAAACATTCACGAGTCACCAAATTAAGCTTAGTCCCAATAAATATATCTTAGGAGTCCGAGTAGGAAAATTCCTTGGGTGCATGGGAAACAAACATGGCATAGATGCTAACCCAGAGAAGGGACAAGCGTTGCTAGACTTGCACGCTCCAAAATGTGTCAAGGATGTCCAAAATCTGACGGGTTGCATTATAGCTTTGAACAAGTTCTTCTCCAAGTTAAAAGAAAAGTGCGCCCACTTTTTCTCAACCTTAAGAAAGACTACTAAGTTTGAGTGCAGAGAAGAAGCTGAAGTAGCATTTGAAAAGCTCAAATGTTACCTCATCTAGTTACGGAGTATATCAATTTCGAGGCTCAAGGATAGGTTGTACTTATACCTAGTTGCATCGGAAAAAGAAATTGCTTTAGTCTTAGTCTGAGAAGAAAAAAAATATCCAAGAGCCTATCTATTTTACATTTCACTCACTGAGGGGGGCAGAATTTAGGTATAACATGGCTGAAAAGTTTGCCTTTGGGGTGCTCATCGGCTCAAGAAAGATGCGACAGTACTTGTAAGACCACCCTATCACCGTCCTTACCAATTGACCATTCAAAAAGATCCTCAGCATGTTAGAACCAACAAGAAGATGGCAAGTATGGGCACACAAGCTCACAAATTGTGACATTACATATGAACTACAAGGGGCTATCAATAGTCGGGCACTGGTGAACTTCTTGGCGAAAATAACATCATTTGATGACATTCCAAGTTACTGGTCTGATACTTGGACCACAGCCGATGGTTCATCTTGAAAAAATGGAAGTGGAGTTGGGATCGTGATAACTTCGTCTGAAGAAGACGCGTTTACATACGCAATGAGGTTCAAATTTGCTGCCTGAAACAACATAGCCATGTTTGAAAAAGTGCTCGCCTGATTGAGCAGGGTGAGAGAAGCATCAACAAGGAAGCTAAAGATTAAGATAAATTCTGAGCTCATGGTCTCTCAATAATTGGGTTATGAGGCAACGGTCAAAGGCATGAGGCCTTATACGTCTAGAGTGAACAAAGAGATTCATCGATTCGACGAAGTGATTCTCGAGCACATTCCCCACTCAAGGAACAACCATGCTGATGCCTTATCTAGGTAGGTTGAATCAACAACAAAAGGTTTGATGAAATATATTATGGGAAGACTTAGAGAAGTGGAGCATTGATATCGAGCCTCTAGTCAATATGAGACCGAACTATTAGGTGGATGGACCTTATTATATCCCTGATCTGAGATGGCAACCTACCCGACGACCCGCAGACGGCTTATAGAAGTCAAAACAAGGCAAAGTGGTTTGAGTTCTGAGATGACGTCACATACAAGAACATCTTCACTCACATGTCGTTGAAGAGCGTCTCAAAAAAGCAATGAAAATAGATTAAACAAGCCAATTATGGATTTTGCAGAGCTCATCATGGCACAAGACCTATTGCTTACAAAGTCTTGAGGCTTGAATTCTAGTGGCCGACCTTCTAAAGCAATCTTGATGATGAGATGGTAAAGACTTGCGATAGATGTCACTAATTCACTCCAATTTTCATGCACTCGTCGATCGAACTGACTCCCACCATGGCTCCATGGCCTTCTCAACTTTGGGGATGGGTATTTTGGGACCTTTTTCTTAAGTGCATCACCAACAAAATTTTTTGATTGTGGCAGGTGACTTCTTCATAGAGTAGGTCGAGGTACGAGCTATTAAGAACACAACCATCACCAATGTGAAGAAGTTCATCATAAAAACATGTTGACGTGTTTTGGAGAGAGGAAGAGCATAGTGTTCAACAACACTTAACAATTCAACACACACAATCTCTCAAGGACTGGTTAGTAGGGCATGGTATGCGAGCCAATTTCATTGTCGTAGCTCAGCCCAGATGATGGTCAGGTTGAAGCAAGCAACATGATACTTGTCAGCAAAATAAAATAAAATAAAAAAGCTAGACAAAGTAAAAGGCCTTTGGGTGGAAAAAATTGACCGAGGTCCTTTGAGCTGAAAGAACCGAAGAAAAAGCTATCATAGGAAAATCTCCGTTCAGTCTTGAGTGTAAAAGCAGTCCTCCCTTTGGAGTTCGCCAATGGAAGTCCACAATTCAAATACTTTAATCTCAAACTCAAAGCCACAAACCTAAGGTAAAATGTATACCTGGTCCCATAAGTGTGACGAGACGCCTTACTTAGAGTTGGGATTTACAAGCAACGAATGAATTGTGCCTTCAACTACCAAGTTAAAAGTATACGACTCAATTTTGGTGATCTTCTTGCAAGGGAAATAGAGTCTATTGGAAGACTCAATGATGAAAGAAAGCTAACACTGACTTGGAGGGCCATAGAGAGTTGTTAAAGTCCTGGGTTGTAAGACATACCAAATCAAAACTCCAGAAGGAAGAAAGATTTCAAGGTCATGAAACATCAACACAATGGAGTTTTTCATGTAATGACGAGCTTAATATGAGACTCGCCAACGTAGGCACCCCAAATAGCCTTATGTTTTCAAAGTTACATATCATGGAGTCCACTCGAGGTACGCGCCCCCATACAACCTTTTGTAATAGAGCTAGCCTTGTGTACTCATCTTGGAGTTACCTCAGGATGGGCTTGCCTAATAGCCAAGAGTAATAATGCTTTATTTACACCCTTAACTTTTCACAAATGTTCGTTTGCTAATTTTTCATTATGTGCAGAGTAAAAAGATATCACGATTCTACCTCGATAGTTAAAAGAGAAACATGGCTCGACTAACTAGAACACTTTGATCTTTAAATTCCCAATGGGGTGAAATCCATGAACCCACATACATCAACACAGATGATTTAGGGACACAATAGCTTTCATAAAGTTCGCCACCTGCATTGACCAATATTTATAGTTGTTTAAGTGGGTAGAAACGAGTAATACACTCAAGGTCCAGCTAAGTTCTGACGATTGAACATCTCAGTTTGATTTGATTATTTGGATGTCTCGGTTCAAACAAACTTAAAAAAGTTAATTATTGTCACAAACAAAATGAACTATGCAAGTACCTCGGCTCTACTCCAATACTTCAAAATAAATCAAGGCTAAGCACTTTAGTCAGTTAATAAGAACTAGGAGAGTTAGGCGCCTCAAATCAATAGTATGCAAGTACAAGAAGAAGCAGTGAATGATAAAAAAGCTTTCCATCTTTTTTATAAACGAGCACAGAGGCTTGTGAGTAATGGCCTAGGTTGAAAACCTCACATCAAAGGCCCTTTCTTGACAACCCTTGTCAGCATCCATCGCCTGGTCTTAGAGTTGCTCTTCGTCAAGATGCTCGAATCAATCCACCTTCTTGCGAGGGTCAAAATGGCACCACATCAAAATCTTCCCATTAGAAGATTGTGAGAGGTCACTGTCAATGGTAACATTCCTACCAACATTAGGAGCACCCCCAACTCCTGGACAGGGGTAGTTCACGACACGATGCATACTGATCTTCATTGCAGTAGCGACCTTGGGGCCTTTTGAATCTTTTGAACAGTAGATCTCTGTCAATGCCATCTTAAAGATGCATTTTGTTCTCTAAATAATCCCTCAATCCAGTCTGAAATTCCACCACCTATGAGACTCCGAGGTCGAGAGCTCTTGGACCGTCGAGTCCAACATAGCACAGTTATGTTCACGCTTATCCTCAACATTCTTTATCTTCTGACATAGCTTGGTGATGATGGAGATGAACCCCCCCTCTCCTGAATAGCTCTGGGCTTGGCCTTCTTAAAGGCTTCAGAGTCTTAGCTCTTGGCCTCCAAACATTGAAGCTTGGCCTCCAAGTCAGTTGTCAAATAGAAGGCCATGAGGACAAGATTCTGCAAGAATACAGATTTATGTTTTTAAGTGATTATTCAATTTCAAAATCTAGAGGTGATATATTCTTTGAGCATACATTTAATTTGAAAAAGAATTATCTTACTCGGTTGTTAATTCTAGTTTTCCTGCTGATATGTGTTGATTTGCATGCGTCCTTACATGCTTTTTTGCCTTCTCATGAGAATGCTGATGCGATTAGAAGAATTAAAAGATGTAGAGCATGCTTTAGTTTTTGGCCTGACTTTATCACTACCTTCTTTGCTGAAATTGATGATATTGGTGAAATTAGTAAAGAAGTAGCGTTTATTTATATGATTATAGAGTACAAAAAATCTATAGAGAAGCCATAACTTAACTTTATGCTAGTTTATGGAAACAGCCAATAAAAATATTATGACTAACAACACTTGTGACCTATTAGACGACCTGTATGTTGTAAGCCTATGAGTAGAAAATGGATCTTCAAGAGACAAAAAAAAGACACCTCGCGTCCTTTGGAAAATTTAAGGCTAGGTTTGTGGTTAAATGTTTCACACAAAAGAAAGCTAGCATAGAACGTTTTTGGTATACCTACTCACCTGTTGCTAAGATTTCAACAATTAGAGCTCAAGACGCCTTAGACACCATACAGTCTCATTGTACATCAAACAGATGTAAAGACAACATTCCTAAATGGGGACTTAGATAAAGAGATTTACATGGAACAACCTGAGGGATACATAGCACTGGGATAGGAACAATAAATTTTGTAGACGTAGGAAGACTTTGTATGAACTTAAACAAGCTCCTAAATAGTGGTATGATAAGTTTGATCATGTTTTTTGTGAAAATGAGTATGTTACAAATGCCTCCGACTTGTGTATATTCCCAAGTGATCGATTGTTAGTATGTACCATATGATAATAAGTAGATAGCATGTTGATATTTGGTGCTATCATTGAAATCATTAATGAGACTAAGAGATTTCGTCTTCTCATTTGATATGAAATGCTTGGGACAGCTTGAGGTGATCCTACAAACAAAATTATTAAAAGTGAAAATAGTTTCTCCTTGTTAATCTCATTATATTGAGAAAGTACCAAAAATGTTCAACAGTTTTGATGTCACACCTGTGAAAACATCTTACAATTATAGTATTCCACTTAGAAAGAATAAGAGTTCTAGTGTTTAACAATTTAAGTATGCTAAGATTACTGGCACTATGATGTTCTTTATGAACGACACGAGACTAGACATAGTCTACACTATTTAGTAGACTGCGTCATCAACTCAAGTAATGCACATTAAGAAACTCTTCACTGCTTGCTTAATTTATTGAAAAGCACTATTAACTTTTACCTTCACTAAATTATATGTAGATTTAAAAGGGATCATAATGCAAGGGGGTGTTTGATAATGATGAAGGTAGTGTAGCTCGTTGTTATGTGTTTACCTTAGGTAGAGGTGCTATCTTGTAGAAGTCTGCATAATAAACCTATATAGCACACAACACCATGGAAGATGAATACATCACTCTTGAGTTGCAGGTCGAGTAGTTAAATGATTAAGGAACTTGCAAGTAGATGTACAAATTTGGAGGAGACCCGTTACAAGTTGATCACTCCATTGTAATTCCTAGTCGGCAATGGGTGTTGCCAAAAGCAGTGTGTACAATGGCAAGAGGAGTCACATCCGTATAAGGCATTGTATCTCAAAATAATTTGTGAATATTTAAGTTAAATCCATGCATTTTGTAAGGTCTGAAAGAAATTTGGCAGATTCTTTTAAAAAGGGATGAGCTCGCAAGATGGTACTTAAGACGTTGAGGGGGTTGAGGCTTAAGCGCTAACCTCATTGAGTGAGGAAATACAATGTATATCTTCTTTAAGGTTTTTCGTGAGGTGATAGACCCTTGAATACTCAAAGGGTTGAAGTGATATTATTGTATAAAGATTGCAGGTGAGGTTGGTTATGTAGTTGGTCCATGGTGACATGCAAAATAAATGCTTGTGAATTACCCCCAACGTGATTCAGGATTGGTTATCTGAAGTCTAATCCGATACGAGGTCACTGAGAAAAGCTTGGCAATAAGGTTAGCCAAGGGGCAAATAAAATGCTTGAAAAGTGGTTAAGCTCCTACTTGTTCAAGGAATAATCAAAGAGAAAGTATTGTAGAAAGTAATTTGTGCATACCTTTGAGGAATGTGTGAAATGCCCCTTTTATAGGAATGCCCCTAGCTCTAGCTATGGTTCGGATCCTCTAATGGGCGGTGGACACCTATGTCCTTCCTCTAATGAGATTGGCACGGTCCTAGGACTTATAGCCACATATGACATCATTAATGCCAGATGGGCACGCAAGGACGACTAGGCTGGCACAAACATTACGATTAGGATGGCACAAACATGTAGGCTTATAATGTCTTTCTATGTGCACATGTCATTTAAGAGGTCTCTTTAGTACCTCGTGGTTGATCCTTAGCGAAGTGTTCTCTAGGAACCCATTCTCTCGTGAGTTCGTCCTATAATTGTGGAGGTTCCACCCTGAGGTAAACGTACCACCTTTAGGGTAAGTTGGAAGTTGAGGTCTTCACAATGCCATATCCAAAATGATAAAGTACATTGACTGAGGTATCAAGACTATTCATCGAATTTGTTTTAGTGGGTCTCCAGGCTTCTTGATCAGAACATCCAAATAGGTCTACCTACTTATCCATAGTCAATGGTCAATGGGCAACGCCCAAACATTTGTCCATCAAATTGGACCTCTCTGTGGGGGCCGCGACCCTCCCGTTCAAAAAGAGGAGGCAAAAATAGAATAACGGCGGCCGTACCCCCCACGGAAATGGTGCGTGTTATGGGGGTAAAATTATCATTTTTTGTAATGTGCTAAATGGCACAATTGGGGTGTTTGGAGTCGCCACCTTATTTTAGAAAAATAAGAAAACCGTCTTTTTGACTCCTTTGGTCTTTTTACCAAAGTCAAGATTCAAGGGCAATGGTACATATTGGATGTGGAATGCATCCAATTTTCCCGTTCTTACGAACGATCACTAGTTGCGAATTACAACTTTTCGTAAATCAATTTGGTTCCAAACGTAATTAACCTCAATAGTTTCTAAGTCATTTGACACTCAATTTTATTTAGTTTATCACTTTTTAGCATGCAATTTCATTTGTCCATAATCAAGAATCGAATAAATACACAAATATGTACATTGAAATAATCATTACCGAATGGACAGCCAATAATACAATGAAATAATA
>ONZA01015913.1:4955-17446 GCA_900322205.1 Kewa caespitosa | reverse complement strand
TATATATATATATATATATATATATATATATATATATATATTAGACTAGATATTAGATTTCTACCAGTACATATAAAATGTAAAAAGTGTGGTAGAATCTGGACATAAAGAGAGAGCGCTTATGGACGCATGTTTTTGTTTTGCGCTTATCTTTTGTGGTTTTTTGGTATTGCCCTTGGGGGTTGACGTGGGGTCAATGGTGATGCAAGGGTTGTATTGGAAAAGTGAAAAGTTTGGGGGATATTTATAGGTGTTGGTTTGGGTGTTTATACTAGCCCGTAAATCTAATAATTTCGGGGTCTCAAAGTGCATTCACTGTGGGCCGCCTGATTACCGATAATGTTTTGGTGGTGTTTGAGATCTTTCACTACATTATTTTCATAGTAAGGGGATATATGTCATTGGACTAGATATGAGCAAAGCTTACGACATAGTAGAGTGGGCGTTCTTGGTGAAGGTGATGCGTAAAATGGGTTTTGACGATGGTCGGGTCTCACTGATTATGCGTTGTGTATCTTCGGTATCCTTTTTGATAATGGTAAACGAGCCCCCTTCAAAGCCATTCCTTCTCGAGAGGGGACTTCGGCTCGCAAACCTATCTAGCCATATCTTTTAGTGAGAAGCTTTTTTTGGCCTTATTGACCTTGTTGTACATCGGAAGAATCTTCGAGGGGTGCGCATATGTAAGCAAGCTCTTGTGATATCTCATACATTGTTTGTCGATAATAGTATGATTTTTGCCAAAGCAGGAGATAATGATGCTAGTGCGGTCCAGAGCATCCTGATAATTTATGAGCAAGCTTCGGGTCAAAAGATAAACCTCCAGAAATCAAAAGAGCATGGAAGTCGTCATCTGTTCCCGGAGGATGTTTGCAGCAGTGTCTTTTTTCTATTTAGAAGCCTTCCAAGAAGCTCAACAGGCTGGTAGTACAAAGGTTAGTGATTACCAATAGCTATGGCAGCGGCCTTTGACAGGAGTGGTCAAGATCCATGTCGACGGTAGAGTCTTAGGAGATAGCGGCTCAGCAATGGGGTTTGTAATTTGGGATAGCTACGGGGATCTTTCACGAGCAAGATGTCGCTACACTCGTGACCGATGGGAGCCTCTAATTGCAAAAATTAAAGCTGCTCAATTTGGTATTCAAATGACGATTCAACAAGATTCGCCTCGGGTAATAGGGAAAAGTAATTCTTTGAAGTTCATAACTATGATTAATATGCAAGAGGAGGCCAATTCTTATGTTGGTTTGATTATTAATGATGTTTGACGTGTAGCTAGCTCTTTCATTTCTAGCTCATTAGTACATACTCGTAGAAGTAGAGATGTTCAAAAACATCTGAATCCGATTCAAAAATTCAAAAATCCGATCCAAAATTATTCGAAAAAATGGATATCCGAATTTTCGGATTCGAATATCAGTTTTCAGATTTTTGGATATCCGAAATATCCAAAAATTATTTTCAAATATCTGAAATATCCAAAATTTTCTTGGTGGATATCCTATATATTTTGATTGGATATCCAAAATATCCGATAAAAACTTCTAAAAAAATCATTTTTTTATAAATTATTCACATTTTAAACATTTTAATTTTTTTTTTCGAATATCGGTTATCCGAATCCAAAATTTTGGATATTCAATTTTTGAATATCCAAAATTTCAGATTCGGATTCGCATAGTGAAATTCTGATATCCGAAATTTCGGATATCCAAAAATCAGATATCTGAAATTTTGGATATCCACCCCTACGTAGAAGTCTAAATCGTGCAGCCCACTGGATAGCACATTTGCAATCCACTGAGTATAATGTTAGAGTTTGGATGGATGGGGGCCTTAAGGTGATTGCGGTCTTGCGGATATTGTAGCCTCGGATCTTTGTAATTTGGTTGATAATGAATGAATCGCTCCTCTCCCATTTATCAAAAAAATAAAAATCAATCATATGTGTCGGGGAAATTAATGCATTTATAGTTGATGGGCTTAAGCCTCTATTTTTTTAAACTTATTTTCAATTTAGTTCAATTTATTTTAGTTCATTGTAGTTAGCAATAAAATTTTGAGTAGTTATAAATTATGAATATTTACGGCAATTCATATATCATCAGAAACATATTGGAATGTATTTTCATTTGAGTCTAAAATTGAGGGGCTCTAATTGGTTTAAAAAAATCAAATATCAATTAAAAAAATTTCAATTCAATTCAATCAATTTGATAATTATACATGACTGTGAATAGAAACCCAATTGCACATCACTGTAAATATAGAAACTCAAGTTATCATTTTTTATTGTAGGTGGAATTTTTAAGGTTCTTGATCCTTTTCTTGATTAAATGTACATGCAAGATGCAATCACTACTCTCCATATGAATTACTCATAAATCAATGCATTTTTTTGTGTGTACATATGTTGATATGTATGTATATATGTACTACAATATGTCCACTTGTACGCTATGTTATACAACTGCAAGCAAAACAATACATCCATTAACAACTATAACAAGTCATATTTATCTCATAGATCAATTGTGACTAGTAGACAGTGAATGACCCCTTATGATATTTATATTTTTATGGAACTTGTGAATATGTTTCCTAAAAAAAAAAAAAGAAAAAAAAAAGAACTTGTGAATATGTGATTTTCGAACTAGAGTAATAAGGTTATAATCTAAGGTAAGATATTTGCGTAAAGCAATAACATTGGATCTGCCTTTATAAGTGTAACATCATACAACTTTGCTTGAGACATTTTTTTTAGGATTTGGTTTATTATCTTTAAATTGGATAAAAAGAATTAGAAATATAACTTATAATATAAAACCACTGAAGTTGTTTGGCCCAATCTATTAAAAAATGATTTTTAAATTTTAATATTAAAATTTCACATGACATTGGCTTAAAAATTCAATATCAAGAACAGATTGTACGAAAGAATAAAAGAATGTGCTTTATATCTTGGACAATACAAACAAATCAATGTGAGTTGGAGTGGTAATCGATGGTATTCTATCAATCTCTTTTAAAGTCTTATTATCTTAGTTATCTCATGTTAAGATATGATGACAAATTACAATACAGGGTGGTTCGTAAATCCTATGCTTGACTTAAGTCACACATGTATATTAGATCTACCTATAAAAACGTATGCTATACATATTATTTATACCATATATGCAAACAATATAGAAAAAGAAAAACACATTAAGTATTTCATGTGAAGTAAATTCAAGATGCATATTTATCACATATGAAAGTAGGTGTCGAGCATTTCCACTATATATTAATATTAATTGAAGAAATATGGATGAAATGAGATGTTACTATAAAAAAGAAGCAAAAAACCAAAGTAACTTGAGGAGTTTCCTATTCATTAGAATAAGTATCAATGCAACCAATTTTTCATTTTTCTTTTTTCATATATTTATATGTCGGATGTTTAATTAATTACTTTCTATTTTTGCATGACAATAATAATGACATAAGTTGCAAATCTAGAAGATGTCGCGTATAGCTGCTTTATAATTTATAGTGCTACTTTTTGTGTTTCTTTTATGAAATAGTCGCTTATGTCTATCACATACTAGATTTGAAAACTTAATCATAATCATTGTGAAGAAGAAAAATCTCATTTATGAGATATCATCCATTGTTTGTCATAACAATCAATCGATTTAAACAAAGAAATGATCGGTTTATTCAAGGTTGACATTAATTAACGAAGCAGAGTATCACATTCGAGGTTATTAATGCAAGTACAAGTCTTTTTGAAGCTTATATGCGTATGATTGAACAAGGAGAAAATAAACTAGAAAATTCGTGAATAAAGACGGTTAATTACTTATTTCTTTGTTCAATATTCTATTTTAACTTGAATAGAAATGAACACGCGTCTGTGCACATATACAAACACATATGTATATGTGGTTTATGTAGATTTTATCTGTCACATTTTTGAAATGTATAAGAATGATCAAATTTCAATATTTTTGGTAGTATGACTCCTTAACCTCATATTGTGAAACTAAAACTTAAAACAATCACATATTACTTATACAACTAAATCAATATAAATTTGTAGTGTATAGTGTAAAGTCAATGCTATAATAATATCATAAAAGCTCCACTATTTCTTAAGAATGTTTATTTATTTTTTTTTGTCCGAATATTAGACATTGCCATTACTATTAAGTTGATCTCATAACTACAAAACTCTACAATTCTTTTTTATTTTTTACTAATTTGGGTTGCCCTTAGAAAAAGATAGCACATTTCTTTTTGAATGGTAAAGAAGGAAACTCTAAGATAGTAAATGTATGTTAGTCAACACCATGATTTAAACACGAGCCACTAGCTTGTTTTCAAATAAATAAAAAATGAGTACATTTTTAGTTTCTTGTTTTTGGAAGATATAAATGTGATAGGGGGGGGGGAGAGAAAGAGTAAAAAAGATAAATAAAGCTATCACACTTGACAACAAATATAAACTCATCCTCTAATATAAGCACTCAACTAATATTAGCAATTTGCCTCCAAATTTTGAGGTACACAGGAGAAGAAACACAATTCGCGGCAACAAAATTGGTGTGGTTATGTCTTGAGCCAACTGATATTTCTTCCCATATTAACATCACCTGGATTCTAATGTGGTAATTAATTATCATGGAGAAATTTTTTCCTTTGTCGCTTCAGCCATTAGGCTATTTGCTCCTTCTCATTTTCTCATTCTCTTTTCTTTCATTCTCATTGGCTTTGACCAATGAAGAGGTTGCACTCCTTACTCGTCGTCAACTTCATACCTTAAATGAAAATGGGCATGATCTCCCTGATGATTATGAGCAGAAGGTTAATGTATCTTTTACGTTCGAAAATTCAAGGCTACGTAGGGCATATATCGCGTTGCAAGCATGGAAGAAGGCCATTTACTCTGACCCATCCAATGCCACGGGAAATTGGGTCGGACCTAATGTATGTGACTACGAGGGCGTCTATTGCTCTTCGGCCCTTGATAATGATAAACATACGGTGGTTTCTGGCCTAGACTTAAACCAAGAAGACATTGCAGGTTACCTCCCGGTTGAGTTGGGCCTCTTAACAGACTTGGCTCTTTTCCACATTGGCTCAAACAGGTTTTGTGGTATCATTCCAAAAAGTTTTTCTAAACTCAAGCTCTTACATGAGATAGATCTAAGTAACAATCGATTTGTCGGGCCTTTTCCAATGGTGGTACTTGAGATGAAAGAGCTTAGATATATCGACATCAGATACAACGAGTTCGAAGGGGCTTTGCCACCTGAGATCTTCAACAAGCCCCTTGATGCTTTGTTAATCAATAACAACAGGTTTGAATCCACCATTCCTGAAACCATTGGAAACTCAACTGTCACGTTGTTGGTTATAGCAAACAACAAGTTCAGTGGTTGCATTCCCAGCAGCATCGGTAAATTGGTGGGCAAATTGGATGAAATCATACTTAAAGGAAATAAACTAGGTGGGTGTATACCATCCGAGCTTGGTTTGCTTCACAATATAACTGTTCTTGATCTATCCGATAATTCTTTTGAGGGTCCTGTTCCACAATGTTTCTCCAATCTCAAAAAGTTAGTGAATTTGGACCTATCAGATAACAAATTCACAGGGTTTGTTCCAGAAGAGATTTGCAAGCTACCTGAATTACAGAAATTTGAATTCTCAAGTAATTATTTCAAGGGCGAAAGTAAGGCTTGTGATCCGGAAGAGAGGAAGGACGTTGAGTTTGAAGATAAAAAGAACTGTTTGCCTAGTAGGCCCAACCAAAGATCCCCAAAAGAATGTTTTCCTATGTTATCAAGTTCCGTTGATTGTTCAAAACTCAAATGTGGATCAGAAGGAAACAATAAGGATAACACTCCTAGCACTCCCAAGCCCAAGGATGATGATGACAAGGAAGTAGAGGAACCCGAGTCCCCAACCGAAGAACCTAAGTCACCACCTGATGATCATAAAAGGTCGCCAGTAAGACCTTCCTCACCACCTTCTAAACC
Organism: Kewa caespitosa; assembly: GCA_900322205.1. NCBI lineage: Eukaryota > Viridiplantae > Streptophyta > Magnoliopsida > Caryophyllales > Kewaceae > Kewa > Kewa caespitosa. The sequence goes on along the minus strand of ONZA01015913.1, from coordinate 11,420 downwards.
TCCAACATCATCTTCTCCACCAGACGATCACAAAAGATCACCAGTAAGACCATCTTCATCGCCAAACAGTCCTCCTCCTACTCCGTCTCCATCTCCTCCACCACCGGTTCACTCACCCCCTCCACCAGTTAGATCTCCTCCACCCCCATCACCCGTCTATTCACCACCACCACCAGTTCATTCACCGCCACCACCCGTCCACTCTCCCCCGCCACCAGTTCACTCACCTCCACCACCCGTCCATTCCCCTCCTCCTCCAGTGCATTCACCTCCTCCACCAGTTCACTCACCCCCACCACCGGTTCACTCTCCTCCTCCGCCGGTCCCATCACCTCCTCCACCAGTTTTCTCACCACCTCCACCAGTCCATTCCCCACCTCCCCCTGTCAATTCTCCACCACCTCCAACACCTTCACCTCCACCTCCTCCAACCTTTGAGGATGTTAATCTTCCACCAAACCTAGGCTTCCAATATTCGTCACCACCACCTCCCATGTTCCCAGGATACTAAGTAATATTTACACATGATACAAGATTACCTCAACTCTACAACATTTCGTTTTTCTCTTTACGTAGTTCCATAAAAATCATGTACAACTTTTGTTTCCTCATATTGATAGAACGAAAAACATCTCTTTGTAATGTTAATCTTTTGTATTATGAATGCATGACTTTATTCTGATTCTCTTCAATGTAACACCTTTGCCTCTTGTCTTTCATTCATAGTATATTGACAAATGCACTTAAATAATGATTCTTCCATACATTTCGTGTTTCACGTATATTAACTTTTGGGGTTGACTTTTAACACAAAAAAAAGATAACACTTAAAGCAATGATTCTAATTTCAAATATCAACTTTTTTTTTAAAATTTAAAAATCACTTATTTCTAATATGATAATCACATCTATATTTATATCATACTTCTCAGGGTACGGTGAGAACAGTATCTCTAAGTTCATTCACTTGGACACCATTGATAAATGTGTTGGACATCAAATTCAACGATAAATCAATTGCACAAAATTAATGTGCAACTAATTTATCATTATTGTACAGCTTATTAATAATATATGTTCAAGTTAGCTACTTTGTACGTACAATTCTTCAGATATCGTGAGGTACTATATAAGAACGGTCTCGATGTATCATAATTTGCACTTCAATAGTGAAACGTTGTTGACCAACAAGTGGTTAGTGTGAGTGGTTTTTGACACTCTCATCACTTAAGCAAGGTTGAGGGTTCGATTCTTGTGAATGTAAAAACCACTTGCAGGGAGCACTTTACTCTTTTATAAGCCAACCGGTGCGAGCAAGATTAGTTTGGGCACGATGGGTTAAGGTGAACCTGTGGTTGAAAAAAAAAAAAAAAAAATAGTGAAACGTTGTCGGTTTAATCTAACGAACCGTGCAAGGCACGTGAAAGAAGTGGTCGCTTCCAAATTACGATCACAGCAGCCCCTCATCTCTCTCACTCACTCACACTGTTGCTCCCCAAAACGGTAAACAGAAAAAAAGAAAATTCAAAAACATCTATATACTGTTCCGTTAATGGCGAAGTAACACTACAAAACCATTTTATTTTAGTATTTTATTTCTTTAATTAATTTCTGGATAATCATTTGATTCGAATCGCCATTAGAGATGGAGGAGAGCAACAAGAAGACGGTCGAAGAGGAGAGAGAAAGTGACCGCACGGCGGTTCCGCCACCGGAAGACGGCGGAGCTCACGGCGGTGGAGGTGGTGGAGGATGGGGAGGGTGGGGATTCTCACCGTTGTCGTACTTATCGGATCTCCAGAAAGCCGCTCAGGTCGCTGCTGAAGAAATTTCGCGCAATGTACTCATCTCTTACTCTATCTCTCTATAGTTCGAAAATGTTGAATGATTTTGAGCGTTTTGTTGAACCTAGAGTTTCTAATTGGAGCGAATTTCTGTTTCGAATGTTGATTGATTGATGTCGAGTAAAGTGAAGATGTTGTGGAATGGAACGCATTGATGTTCGAGCAAATGAAGGTGTTGTATATGAGTTTTTCGTGTTAATGAAGGCGTGGTGAATTGTTTGATGTAATTTCTATGTCGAGATGCCGAATGGAAGCGAGTATGTGAAGAAATTGAGGAATGAAAGGCTTTGATGCTGAGTGAGTGGAGATGTTGTGTGGGATTGTGAATTTTTCGTGTTATTCTCGGAGTTTTGATTAGTTAGGTAACGTATCTATGTTTAGATAGCGAATGGAAGCGAGTAAGTGAAGAAATTGTAGAAAGAAAGGCCTGAGTGAGTGAATATATTGTATAGGATTGTCACTTTTCTAATTGAGGATTTTTTAAATAGTAACATTTCTATGTTTGAATGTCCAATGAAAGGTCTTGATGTTGAGTAAGTGAAGATATTGTATAGGTTTATGAACTTTTCGTGTTAATGTGGAGTAGTGATTAGATAGCATTTATATATCTAGAAGTCGAATGATAGGCCTTGATTTCGAGTTAAGTGAAAATATTGTAGAACGAACGGCCTTGATGTTGAGTAAGTGAAGCTATTGGGTAGGGTTTTGAAATTTTTGTGTTAAAAACAAAGTAATCAATTGGATAACATTTCTATACGTAGACAAATCTTATAGATGCCGGATCTTCCAGGATCAAGCTTAGTTCTTCACCATTTCTCTTGTTTCAATTGTTATTGTTCCGTGTTGCAATTTACAAATTGAACGTTGAAGGAATTTGGGTGGATGATAGACTGATGGTTAGTGTAGTAGTGAAGATTCAATTTTGCTCAGGTAAGAATTGTTGGGGAGTTTTGAAATTGATCTTTGAAGATTGAAAGATCTATGCTAGGGTTGGGTTTGGGAGGGAAAGAATGGTATTACATGTTATATTGAGCTCTCTAATTTCCAAAGTGAGTGCTATGGCCATTGGTGAAGTTTCAGCAGAGTTGACAAAGTTCTGCTGCGTTGCATTTGAGTTAGTAGCATGAAGTTGTGTAGTGTTGAATTTGTTCTTTTTCTTTTAGAGCTTGGTACTCTATTGGTTCATGGGTGCATATTCATGTAAGTTGCATCTTTAGCTTTTATCTGGAGGAAATGCAGATGGGCGTATAATATAGTACTATCGGGTTGTTAGGTTGAATATTAGCTGCCTGTTGTATACAGCTGGTAAACGTTGTTACTCGATTTGACATTTGTCTCGCTGAAAAATATGGCTTAATTATGAAGAAGTCAAGAGCCTTTTGCGAGTTTGTGATATCTTCCTGGGAAAAAGCTTTCTGTTCTACCTTTGGATAGGATGATGTTGCCCCCGTTGTTAGCTTCAGTAGGATTAAACCTCTGCGGGTTAATTTTCTTTGATGTATTCATGCTTGAGCATGAGTATTATCGATGCTGTCGAGTGAAAAATGGTGAATTTTTTAGACGCTAAGCTTCTGTGCCCTGGGGTATTTCTTTGTCATAGAATGATAATATAGTTCAAATTTGTTGTAAAGACAAAAATTCTTTGTGATCTCTACATCCCCTGTCCTAATAAGGGTTTTGTTTTGTAATTGACTCGTTTTTATGTAAGCTGCTCTGAACCATACAGTGTGACAGATTTCGGCTATCTTTGTTTTGTAGTTGTCGTGGAAATGCCAGATATCTCTTAGGTAATGGATTAGTCTTCAATGGGCTATCAGGGTGCTCAACTTGTGCTTTGGCTCCATTCCTTTTGCTCTTTCTTCCTGTACATTCCTGTGTCCCATCTTCTTCCCACTTGGCCTGCCTCTTTTTTGTGCAGGCCATTTTCTGTGTTTTAAGAATGACAATCGTTTTAAAAACTTTATGATAAAAGATTTATTGAAATGAAAAAAAATTAGACTTATTCTGTGCTGTCCTGAGTGTTTAGTAGCAAGATTTTGAGTTCACCTTCAAATATGCTATACTGATGTCAAAAATTACTACTCTGATGTATAATCAGGGGGGCCTGTATGTGTTTTGCATGTATATCTTTCTGAACATACTTAGCCCCTAGGAAAGGGAAGCATATCCTGCAATGTCATATACCTTCTCCATTGTGATCTTTGAATGTCCTTTCCCTTGTGTTATTATGTTGGTGTCTTTCGACTGAAGATGCGTTGCTTCCTGATTGCAGGCTGCTGCTGTTGCTCAGTCTGCTGCTAAGAGTATCGCAGACATACAAAATGTTGCTGATGAATCGGAGTCTTCTAGAGGGGACGATAATGCTGAAGGGCAAGATGACGATTTTGCTTCAGAAGAGAAAGCTGGGGATGAAAAGGAAACTATGCGAAAGTCTGCTTTGGATAAGCTGGAGAAAGCTAGTGAAGAAACAGTTCTTAGCCAGGCAAGCCATTAAATAATGTCAAATTTAGTGCATATACAGTTTCTTGGTTTAATTTATCATATTGCTATAATTATTTGTGTTCTCCTTGCTTGTTAACATCAACATTGTGAAGAATTTGAAAGGTTTGCAGCAAATTTAATGTCGCTGAAGTTCTGTCAGAATTGGTTTCAGTTTAAGAGCCTCTTGTGCTGTTGTTAGTCCCAATCTGTGCTGTTTTTTAGTAGCAACTACTACCATGCTCTGAGAGGGGTGTCTCAGCTGGTAAGAGCTCTGAGATGTATTCAAGAGGTCACTGGTTTGCGTCCCCTTGGGGCCACTGGAGGTTTTCCTGGCCTAACTTTAGGCCCAATGGAATTAGTCCAGCAAAGTTAGGAGACCCAGGTTATCAAAAAAAAAAAAAAAAAGAAAGAAAAAAAGAAAAGTAAAAAAATAACTTCTACCATGATGTACATTGTAGCAATAGACAGCTTGACACAAACACTGAATACATTTGGGTTGCACGTAAGAAGTTTCCCGATCTATGCATCAAAATATCTTAATCCATGTTCCATGTTTCTTCCCTTGCTAGACCTCGCTGGAGCCGGGATCATACTGGGTTGTCTTTCATTGTTATTGTTTCTGCTGTTGTTTCCTTGTTCTTTCAAAACATGCATTGCTATCTAATATAGTAATCTCTCATGCTTGCAGGGTTTGAAAGTATTTGATGATTCCGTGGAAAATATTGCATCAGGAGCTTGGAAGGCATTGGGAAATGCATTTAAAGGGGGTTCTGATTTTATTCAAAAGTATGTTTGAAACTTTGAATATAAGACAGTGGGTAATAGTATTTTGGTGGAATCTATAATTGGCTCAAGAAGTCTTAACTTGATCTTTTTGAAAACTTTGCGAACAACAATCAAGGAGATGTTATTGAATTCCAACATATTTTCATGGAAGATGTAAAACATAAATTGAACATTCAAAATTATACAGAATCTATTTGCTGGAAAGTCAATTTGGAGACAGAAAATTGAGTATTTGATGAGACATAGGGGTGCCAGTGATCTGTCTGAAATTCAAATTAAAAGCCAGAAACAAATTGCTTGAAAGTTTGATGTAAGGATTGTATAGAGTTAGTGAGTTGATAGTTGTGGAACATTCACCTTTTTTGTGTCCTATGAATGAGAAGCCATCACCTTGATGACTGTAAAGCAATAGCATTGTGCCCTGTTAGTACTATATTCTGGTGTTCTTCATGTGGAAGACCTCTTTTGTGTCTATTGTGAGTTGTGATCAATGTTGCATGCTTTCTTTATATTGGCATTATTGGATATTATGGGTGCCTGTAGATCAAAGAAACTTTACTAGTACAAATTTATAGCTGTGTCATTTTCATGTCCGACAGGCTTGAGCATTCTATCCAACAGGGAGCTGCTGATGGTGCTGGTGGACCATCTCTTTTAGAGGTTTGCATTGCTTGTGTTGTTGTATCTGCCTTTTCCCCTTTATTGCTGCCGTAAAGGAATCTGGTCTTAGTTTATCATGTCTCACTTCCGTGTTTTAATATATTAGACTGGTAAAGCTATCACTTTTAAGGGAATCCAAGCTCTAGAGAATGTTGGTAAGGAGACCATGGACCTGTTGATATCTGAGACTGGTATGGAAGTTGATAAGAAGTCTGATGGAGCTGATCAAGTTGATGAGGACCAGCTCGAGGAAGTGACTTTTGATCGGTGTTTCTACATTTATGGAGGTCCTGAACAGTTAGAGGTCTGATTTTTTTTTTTCCGCAAGAAGCAATTTTATCCGTTGAGCTGATTAGCCAATGTTTATATAAGTTGTTAAATGCCTTTCAGGAATTGGAGGCATTGTCTAGTCACTACACACTACTTTTTAACCGAAAAAAAGCAAAATTGTCAGCAGAACACAAGTCTCTTTATGAAAGCAAGGTGAAAGAGGTCCAGCAAATTCTTGATTTGAATTCTGAAACTGACGGACCTGTTCTAGAGTCAGACAAAGGAAAGGAAATAGAAATTGCATCTGACAGCAGTGACGATGAGATTAAGAGCTTACGTGATTCAAGTGTCAGTAAAGCAGCTGATATGGCTGCAGGGTAAGCATCATATTCTTCTGACCTTCTCCCCCTTGTGCACTGGGAAT
>ONZA01015904.1:23750-34166 GCA_900322205.1 Kewa caespitosa | reverse complement strand
TTAAAAAACTCCTGGGATTTATCCATTGATTTTTCTAATTAATTAATTATAAATTAATAATTTATATTTATAGAATCAATTTTTATTATGCTGTTGTTTACATTACGTATTNNAATATAATTAAACAACCGAATATTTATTTTGTTTTCTCTTCTATCGGGCTCTGAAATTAATTAATTACTCCATAAAGTAATATTTTAGATTTATACAATCAATTTTTATTATGTTGTTGTTTTGCTTTTAATATTTTTTTTTAATAGTTAAGTAAGTACTTGCATAAAGAGCATAAACTTACGGAATTGATGTTTTGATACTATTTTACATTTTCTAACTAATAGAGGACCATCAAGGGGATACCAAACTACAAAATACAGTAGATATTCATAATATAACATGCATTGACACTACTAAAGTACTAATGCCCAACTACGAAATAACATGGCTAGTTCATCAACATGGGAACAAAATATGCAAAAACAAACATCGCTTCCCAATTTCAAACCGCTACGATTGCCAAACATCCCTTCACGGCTTCACCTAGTTCCAACCTCTAAATTACTACCTTGATCAACTTGAAATCTTTCAAGCAATGTCACAAAAGAATGTAACTTCACAGCCACACTTGCATGAAATGCATTTCGGACTAATGTCCTCCAAATCCGGATTAAACCAATAACCTTCGTCCCACCCTCTACAAGGGTCATGCTCATATGGCAATTCACAGTGTAACACTGTTTCAAAATTGAGACCCTTACTGGGATCATGCGGCAACGTCAAAATGGGACAAAACCGGTGCACTAGCCGCCTGCCTTGCAACAGTCCTGTAGTACCGTTATTCTTCACCATAAACTCCATCAATTGTTTCCCTCGAGCCACCATCATTCCATCGAATCTGTAAAGCATGAATAAGATGACCGTGTAACACGCTCCAACACTACCATGGTGTACAACTCTTTGCTGATAATCTAAACCTATCTCACGTTCTTAGTTACGAAAAATGGATTCCTGAATTTTGAACAACATGTTTTAATCTGATTTTACCAATTGAACCAAAATTGATTATGACCAAACCATTACCATTCCATAGTAACATAGAGTGTCAGGATTGTCAGCACCTATGCATTTTCACAGTAAAGCTTCACCCACAACGATATCAACGGGTACTTCATCCATATTGAGTTTCTTCAGCATGTAAGCGTTGTTGCCCAGGTTGTCATATTCTTTGCAGCTGAAGTTAAATCATCAACTAAAAAAGTCAATATTTCAATTGAATGAGTTCATGACGATATAAAAACACTTGTTGATAAATTAAATCTTAGGTTTTTTGTAGACGGAGAAATTATTTCGTGGATTCCTTCATCAAATTCTTCATTATTTCTTCAATGATATCCTCTGAAAGAATGCATAAGGACGCCTCTGCATGAGGTTCAGTCTCATCAGTTCTCTGCCGCTTCTCACTAGATTTCCTAGATCCTGAAGCTTCATACGTTCTTTTGGAACCCATGAAACAAGGAAGAAACTGTGTTGGGGAAGGGGAAGAGGTATGATGAGTTGAGTGGAAGGGGAAGGAAAAGGTAGACAATCAATGAAATTAAGGCTTCTCAAGTTCTCACATATATACAATACTCCAGTGGGTCCCTTGTCCAAGGCAGTGGGTCCCTTGTCAAATTTCCCCAAACAAGTTTTATTTTATCCATTGTTATTACACATAAATAATATAAATCACTTGTTGTGTATATGTCACATTAAGTTTTCCCAAATTTATTTAGCTTGACACATTTATTGTTGTAGTAGTATTCTAACTATATGAAGTTATTTTTTAAAAATCAAAGAGCATACAACAAAATTAAAGGATAACATTACCACATTTCTTTCCCACACCACTACACAAGGGCTTCCAAAATACATTGTTTGCCATTGTACTTGCCAAATAATACTACATAGGAACAACTATCAACATCGATCAAAGAATTACAAACTACCATATCTTCCTACTTCAACAGTCACCACTGTGACAAAAGACTTGATTGAACTTATATTACAAAGGACCTATAAACCAAACTATAGAATTACCAAAATCTTATAATTCACGACCCACCACAACGTAACAACCTTCGACCAAATCCAACCTGACCTTCACGCTATATTTTTGAAGAACAACACTTCACCGGCACACATGCATGCAATGCATCTAGGCCCAATGTCCTCCAAAAAAGGGTTAAACCATTCACCCTCGTCCCACCCTCTGTCTGGATCATGCTCCTCAACCAACTCGCAATGTAAGACCGTATCGAAATGGAGACCCTTCTTCCTAGCCGCATCACCATGTGGGACTTCTAGAGACCACGTAAGAACAGGACACCACTTAAGCAGTGCATTCCTGCCTTCAACCAGCCAAGAGGAATTGTGCATTATCACCAGGTCTTCCATTAGTTGTTTCCCCATGCCTATGGTCTTCTCATGGCCACTAGTGAGCATGAAAATGCTCAGCACATACAAAGCGATTGGACTACCCTCCTCCATGGCCCTTGAAGACAATGCAAACCGATGGCACGATCTTGGTGCCAAAAGATTGCCCTCTGAAAATACAGCAAAATATTAGACACTATGCTTTGAACGACAATGACAATAAAACCTACTTGATCAAAATCTTACAATTCCAACATGGCAAAGTGCATCGGGGTTATCAGCCAGTAAGCACTTCCTCACTAATTCGTTGCCACTCGTTGTTTAGAGAAGTACCTCTCTTAGTTGCAAGTTTTTCAACATGGCCTTGGTGTTGCCTAAATTGTTTTATTTCTTGTAACTGAAGTTCAATGAAGTTAATCAGAAGTGACGTCGTTGTAAAAAAAAAAAAAAAAAAAAAAAATCATTTACATGCACAACTTTAAACAAAATATATGAAAATAAAGTAGCAATAAAAACACAGAAATTCAAATTTATGTCGTTTGCAAATAGATGAAGGTACGGGTTGAGGACAAACTAAGTTTCTTCTTGATTAATTCATCGACCCCATCAGGAAGATCATCGATTTGAAATATTTCTTTCACCAATTCAGTATGATGAGGTAATGGAAGAAGAGGCAAGGGGATTGTTTCATTCACCGAAACATGAAGATCAGGCAAGGTAACTATATCTTTAAGATGAGAAAATGGCTCCACTCTCTCACGCTTTTCACTTGATACACCTTACTACATGGTATTCATGATTTCTTCAACACTTCTTTTGGAACCCATAGAGTTTAGAGGAAAAGAAGGAAGAGTTTTGGACCTTTTGGTATGGAGAAGAGTTTAGTGCACTGAAATTAGAGTGTCCCTTGTTTATATAGACATAGACTCGGTTAAGTTGATCAGTCTATTTTAGTTTCAATATATTCATAAAGGTTCACGAAAGGGTGAGGGTTACATGTTGTGTTTAATTATTTTTACGTGTCCAAATTGTTACAACAGGTAGTTGTTCTCAAAAAAATAAGATACCTCACAATGATGTCAATTGCTCACAGAAAAATTGTTAAAAAAAAAAAATTAAAACTTCATACAAAGAAATTGGAACCACTTTAAAAAAAAAACCTTCAATTAAAAAAAAATAAAGATTGAAACTCTTTGACGTGCCTTGCTATCTTACCACCAAAAGGGAAGGGTTCACGTTTGCTACTATAAATGTAACTATTACCCCTATGCAATGAAAGAGTTGCAATCTAAAGTAGCGGGAGAATCAAAACGCATCTGAATTGTCTTCCTATTTTCATTTCTCTAAGCAGCACAACCCTTAATACCTTATTAATTGTTATTGTCTTTTCTACTTACTCGTTCCAAGAAAAATGGTTAATAAGCCGACATAACTACTCAAAGAAACAACCCCAAACCTTTTCAACATACAACCATATTTACTTGTTCCCATACATGATATTGATCTACTTGTGTAAATTTATTTATTAATAATGATGACATTAATCAACGTAGATTACTTGGTTAACCACATAATTTTTTTCTACAAAGAAACTGTACATGTCAATTCATTAAAATACCACTTGTTTTTTAATGGCTCTACCAGGTTTTGAAATTCATTTATTTTAGTAGATTACATTATTCAACACCCTAAAGTACGAGTTTTTATTGCAGAAAATAATTATCTATGCATATGTACATCAATTATTAACAATAACGTAATAGGATTTCAATTTAGATTATGATTTTTTTCCTAGTTAAATTAAGAGTTCATGTCAAAACATCAAAGTAGAACTTGCGTTTTAATGACTCCATCACAAAATGAAATTGATTTATCAATAAATATAACGTTATTTAATTTAAATTAGTTGGTTATTGGTTAAATATACATAAGACATAAAGTTCTCATTACAAAAGCATTCTTATTTTTTCGTATTTACATGACTTATAAACATTATGTGTTCATGTGCATAAATCAAAGTACATCATGTTTCTTAATGAATCTACCGGGTTAAAAACTTGATGTAGTAATGGGATAACATTGTTCAACAATATTAAATTGTTAACCACATATAAAACGTTCTGTACATTGCAAAATCAACTTGTGTTCATGTTTAATAAATGAACTTGCAACTTGTATGCTCTTCCAGTGTATAAAATTGATCTATTCATTAAGATAACGTTAGTCAACATAAATTACGTGGCTACCCACATACAATATGAGGTTTTCGTTGCATGTATACTGCACTTATAATAATCGAGTAGGATTTCAGTTAGATTAGAGTCTTGTTCCTACTTATACTACATGTTCATGTGGAAACATCACAGTACAACTTGCATTTGAATAAATTCACCAGGTTAATAAATTAATTTATTAATGAAGATACCATTAATGATCGTAAATTATTTGTTAAAGCGGACAAGATTAGTCTTTTTACTTATTGAAAGCACTTATTAATATAATGTAATATGATGCAAACATTCTTTAATTGGTTTGGCTAAAACTTGAAATATTCAATTCAATTGAGTAAGCACAAAAAAAAAAAAAAGTTTTTATTGCATAATCATATTATAGTTATGTATTTTAACAAATTATTAACTTAATGCGAGGCTCCTTCCCCAATTAACTAAGGGTGAACAATGGTGATATGACTTTAGTCTGTCCGTCCTCCTTTTTTTCCTTCCTTGTTCCCATCCTTTTCCCTCTGTCCTAATAAATGACATCAAATGGTTCCTTCTTGTACATAATGAGGTTTCGCATTTGGCCGATGTTAACAACCAATAAAAATGAAGTTCCTAAAAGCATATAAACCCATCCATGCCCTAAACCCCTTGGATGGAGAGAAGATCATCATTACGAGTTTTTGGTAATTTTTAATGGAAAATTAAATTGTCATTCATAAAATATAAAAAAAGTATGATAATTTTGTTACAAAGGTGTATTCCTGTTAGATCAAAAGAACTAAAGACAAATAATAACATGGAACCAAACCGTTTCATTTCTTCTATACATTAACAGACACATCAAAAACTATTGTAACATTAAAGAACCTACTAAAACACACCTAAAATGGTAAGAAGAAATACTAAGACCAAACTTCATAACATCACACAATCCATCACAGTGGGTATAAAAGAAAATACGCTAAAAATTTAGTTGAACTCAAAATCTTCATGAGAGAGCTAATCGATCGTGCCGGTCGTGAAACCATCGATGAAATAATTACTCGGTGCGAGTTGGAGTGAGAAACCATTCGGAAGATGTATAAGGAGGAGGTGAATCACTTTCTAATGGAAGACATGACAACTGAAGAGAAGGTAGAATTTACAAAATCAGCACATCTCCTTGTTGCCGATGACGCTGTGATGAAACCACCAAAGCTAAGGAGGTCTGAGCGTCTGGAGATAAAATCTCTCCAAATGAGTTGAAGAACCCCTGTTGTTGTTCGACGTAAAATGTGGTATACGGTTTTACCGGGCTAATTAAAAAATAAACTTTTACATGCATTATGATATGGTCATAGTTATGAATAGGGCTTTAAAACTTGAAAGTGGGTGGCTTTTTGTGTATTTGTTGTTGGTGCATATGAGCAAATCTAAAAGTAATTAGTAGCATTAAGTTATGTTAAGATCTTTTGGTTATGTTATCACGATTTCAGGTAGCAAATAACTGAAATAGTTTAGTATCGGTAAGTAAATATTTGGATTTCTGGACATTGTAGTTCGGACAAACATTGTGGGTGTTGATTTCAAGTCAGATAGAAGGATGTGATGTTAGGAACACTTTGGGTGTTCTGGGTGTTGATTTTAAGTTGTAATATGTCGCTTTTGTAAAACCTAAATCATGTAATGCAAATGTTACTTTTGCCTTTATACTAATGTCCTTGAGATTCTACAAATGTACTTGAGATGGAATATCCCTAATTTCATTGTAGTTGTAATATGCATCCACATACAAAATACATTTATGAAATTATAAAATCATCCTTGAAACAGTAAATTCTTATAACGGGAAACAAGTCACATAAGTGGCTTTTCCCAAACATCACCAACAAGTATCAATACAAAATGCTCCATCAATAGAACTCCACTTGAGTTTCAATGTTTCAACAATAGGACTACTAAAACATTGACAAGAACGCAAAGTAATTTCTTTCCAAATTGTAATATTTCCAAAGTGCCCTACATCTTCTTCTTCAGCTCCTCAATTTCCTAAACTTTATTTTCAACTCCACCAACATCCCTTTCAACAGCTCGTCCTGAGAGTACGTAGCCCGACTTTCACCAGATTGCTCAAACTCTTGGCCTGCACTCATACAAGGCCTACTACCTTCACCACCATAAGAAAGAACATGACCTGGATTCAACCACATAACAAAAAAAAATATCATAATTGTTGCAACAAAAAAAGGAGCATTTGGGTTGCTTTTGGTCCCAGAAATAAGCAATTCAGCCTTGCGACCACACTTGCTATGTTGGTTCTAAAGCCGAATTCCATCTGGGGGTCTCGAAGAAGAACCATGAGACTCCATTAAAATAGATAATTCACTTTTGAGGATGTTTTCTTACAAATAAGGGAGGATGGATAAATTGTGTTTGTCCTGAAAAGTCATTTTTATAATTGTATTTATGTCAAACACTATTCAGATTTTGGAGGGTTTTTCAAATTTCAAATTTTGAAATTTGCATCTTTAGTCTTTTCAAACACTCTCTGCAGTGGAGTATATTTTTTTATTGAGTGGATGTGAAGAGTATAATTTGTTCATATTTAGTTCCCATAGGGAAAACTTGTTCCTATGGGCCTTCAACCGTCCATATTATAATACACTCCATGAACCGTTCCGATTTATTAGTTTAAAAACCTTACCTACTTAACCGTTCATTTTCATACTCTCTCTATAGATACACAACAAATCACCCTGTATAATTCATTAAACACTACAAATTCTTCTCTACACATCTCTTTGTTTTACTACCACAATTTTGATGGATTCTTCAACAAGCCTGAAAAGGGTACGCGATAACAAAGACATGGAAGAAGAAAATAAGGTAATTAGAAAATATTGTACATATTTCCTTGTGAAGTAATTTCAGTATTTGGACTATCCTTTGTTACGCAGTGTTTAATATTTTTTTTTTGTTCAACCACTTTTCCACACCAATAACAAAATGCAACTTTTAAACGAAGATACTTCTTTGGTATAAGTTAATAACATACGCAAACATGCATGCAGTTGTTTATATCGATTGTAAATATTTTTTTCAATATTTAAGGACATACTAACATTAATGTATGTAATGAAGGCAAAAAAGACGTTAGTAAACCAATGCATCGATCCAATACCACCAATTGAGGTTTGTATCTAAGTCGTACTAATGGAAACCACTATGTTACTTCAATGCATGTTAACAGCGTATTAACTTTTGCATGAATTAGACAATCCAAATTGTGCTGCGGCCAAACACCAACTCAAGGTATAATTTTATTTTGATAGTGTCATTAACTTGAAACTTTCGTTAACATCATCGCTTACTAAACTATCATATTTATATGCAAGATCACCGAAGCAAGACTTCACTACCTAAGACACAATTGTTCAGCATTAAGTGCTTTAAAAGAGGCTTGTAGTGAAGGTGTTTTCTAGATTGAAGAACTCAAACCAATACTGAGGCATCTTCAACATACCCATATGACGTTGACCAATGAAGTAGTTGTTGTTGGAAAGGAATTAAAGCCAAGTCAAGAGGAACTCAAAAGAAAGAAAGATCATTACAACAGGACTTTGGAATCAATGATGATGACAAAATTAAAGTTTGTTACAGTTTATACAAGTTCTAAGTCTAGGCTTCAATTTCTCCATTTACTTATGATGTCAAATGCGTTCGTACTTTCACATATTAAGGAAGTAGTTGGTTGGTTAATCCTTCACAATTAATTACATATTAAGGCCTCTTATATTATTTATTGTCAACTTTCAATTTTTAAGCTTATTCTTTTTAAATATGCCTTGTGAAAAATGTAGAAATTAGAGTGTTTGCTAAATGTTCAACATCGATCCTTAAAGCTTCATTACCAATACTACAAGAGTTACACTACCTTTTAAATCAAACCATTTAAATTTTAAACATATCTTGGGAGATATAGTATTTTTTTTAGGAGCACCACTGTTTGTTTTGTCACAAAAACTTTAGGATTCAACATTGAAGGTAGTTTAACCTTCAAAAAGTTCATTCAAACGCGTTTAGATTATTTTTCATTTTGGCGGAAATTCACCAAATTTTTGGAGGGGAATTTTTAAGAATAATCGCTTCATTTTTAAGTGTATATAAAAGAGCTAAGTGCATCTGTAGATTCATATACCCTCTTCTAGTCTTCTAGATACTCAATCCAACCAGAAAAAAAGCTTTCCCCAAAAACATTCAATGGTCACTAACAAAAACAATGAAGATGTTGATCAACTGAATCAACGTCTTGATGAGGACGTCAACGATATAAGAAAATTTATGTTGGGGATCTGGAAATTGTGTGGGCCTGGCGTCATCGAATATTTATTTGTTTAAAAGGGATCTTGGATGGAAACACTTCAAGGAATTTATGACAAAGATTACAAACAACCTTGCCAACTGTACCCCCACAAGTTTAAGGGTAATGGCGAATCCATTTCAGATGCGTAAGACCCTTACCCCAGAAGCTATTGCAGTGAGAAAACATCGACAATTGGCGAATTTGGCAAAGTACAATTACATATTGTATAGAAAGTGAAGCAAATTTGGGACTTTACTATCGAAAACAAGGAGTTGATGGGATTTAGCATTTACATATTGTAATTAATCAAATGGGAGATTAATTTCAGAGTTAGCAGTTGTTGTCTTATTTTGTTTCGTTTGCTTTAGCGCAAATCTATCTTTCTTTATGCCATGGCTACCCTTTGTATCTTGCTCTATTTCAATGAATCAAACTCCCTTTGTTTATGGCCACTCCTGGGGTTGTTGCTTAATTTTACCTCAAAGTAAACGATTCATTTGTTACTACATAGCATACTAGCATCGCCTGTAATTTAGTGTTTTCGATTCACTAATATCACTGGCGAAACTTCAAATTCAAGCTTTCAATAATCCTCCAATATTTTTTTATGCATGATAATCTAATAGTAACACCTGATTTTGTTCTCATAGGCTTTTCAGTTCACATCAGTAAATGGGTCAAGAACAATCTCCTTGTTGGATCCATTATTAATTGCTTGCAACTTTGGGCTTCCGAGGGAAGTACTCCCAACACCTAGCTCAATCATCGCGTTTCATGACCCTCCGAAAGAAAGTCTACAAGATGTGGACTTCAACACCACATCATATTTCATGATGGTGAATCGGAAACTCCAGAAAATGAATCCGACAATGATAATAAAACTAATCCTCTACCCAGAAATGAAGAGCGAGGCCATGCGGACGTGGATGACGAACGAGGCAAGAGGTCTGCATCCTGCCACCTCCCAAAGTGGGACGACACCACCTTCCTTCCTCAAGGGATACTCGGGGACTCAAAATGCGTCTTCGAAACTCTGGATTCAAAGCAAAATGTCATTATAATCCCTCATAATTGGGGATAGTTGATGGATCCAATGCCGGAGTTCGACAAATGGGTGGGTTTATGTTTCTTGACCTCTACCATCGCAATAGTGGAGTCCAAAAGCTTCTCAAACGAATTGGTGATCCGTAAAGCAGTACCGGGAATAAAACAGATCAAACTTCACACATTGACCTGGGAAAGAAAAATTCCAAAGAGAAGACTAACATATATTAATCTAGAGATGAATCGACAATTCTGGACAATAAAGGAGACGGGAGTGATGTTGGATTTTTGGGCACCAGAGAACAACCTGACACTCAGAGGGTTACAAAGCGTACTAAATATCCCAAGTGATTTGTGTATTCTTTATTGGAACACAAGGGGGATTGCAAGGCCATCCTC